>CAJVPU010000688.1:0-16029 GCA_910591775.1 Dentiscutata heterogama | reverse complement strand
ATTTATTATTATTATTATTAGATAAATAAGTCTCTTAAAAATATAAAGCATAATTTATTTTTTTTTTTGGATTTGGTTGTGTTTGAGGGTTGAGTTTTTGGGGGCTTTTAGGGACAGAATTATTGGGGTGGAGATGTATTAATAGGGCTTATATATGGGCCCGCTTCATGTTAGTTTTTATACTGCAAATAAAAATCACGAGATTGCCTCCAGTTGGGCAATCCTCACGTTAATCCTGTAATCCGCGACATGTAATATATGAGGTGTATAAAACAAATGTAATTGAGTTCGTGGCAACTCGGGCACAAAGTAAATTCAAAGAGTACTCATTCGGTGTGCAGAGTATGGGGGTTAGAGAGGACGTTCATACTGTATATGGAGGGTGCACTTTGAGTTTTTCTTGTACTCAATTACTCATATGCCGCACAAATATTAAACTCATGATCTTTGTCAGATCGAGTAATTCATCGCTACTCTTGATCGGCCAATCAGGGTGCAGGATCTAGTTAGGAAGCAATTGATAAAAAAAATAGCTTCCGCTTCTAACTCGGAATTTTGCCTTTAAAATTGCAATTTCATTATAATAAAAAAATTTTTTTGCTTAAATAATTTTTTAACTATTGCCTTACCTGAATCAAATCCTAATTTAGGGGATGCATCGTATGGAGATGAATGATAATTTTCTTGATATTTAAAGGCGTTATCATTATCTAAAAAAAAAATCCCATCGAATTGCATTGTTCCGATATAAAAGTACTACCAAAAAAAACAGAATTCTATCTTTGAATTTATATATAAAGCAACAATGGTATGTTTGTGTCGAACAGTTATCATAATATATATATATATATATATATATATATATATATTTTTTTTTTACTAGCATAGCTCTGCCTTTTGTTTTTATTAGAGCTTCAAGACGTCTTTCTCCAGAGGCTTCATATTTAGCCAGGGATTTCTGTTTCACCCTTTGCCGGGGGTCGCAAGGGGTTCCGCTTTTAGCCAGGTGTTTCGCTTTTCGCCAGGGGTTTCATCTTTATCCAGGGGGTTCACCAGCTCTAAGTTTCGTCTTTCACCATTTTCGAAAATGATTTCACCTAACAACAATAAGACGGATTCTCAAATTAAACTTCGAAACGATAATTTATTTCATCCGTTTTCAAAATCCCCAATAAAAAGTCTTCAAGAACGAGGTGAATTAATTAGAAAATTCGGTAAATGTCCAGTCTGTGAAGAATTGGCTAAAGAGAACCAAAAGAAGCCAGCTTATGAATGTCCAGATTGTGGAATTCCTACTCATTGTTCAGAAGAACATTATAAAAATAACTTAATTGAACATAAATTGCATACATGTAAAATGTTAAGAGAATTCAATGAAGATATGCATGATTTAATGAGTGGTAGAAAAAATGACTGAATTTGAATTTCCGAGTAAGTTTATCTGAAATCATTTTAAAATTATTTTTTTAAATTACTTTATTGATACTATAACTGCTTACAGGTTCACAACCACTTGATGAAGAAATTAATTTGTTAAATTGGGACACATATTTGTACACGAGAGGATTTCCAAGTATAGACCTTGATCGTTCATTGAGACACGTGTCTAAAGTGTTAACATACCCGATAACCATTGCTTCCGTTTTACACCAAAATGGTCCTTATACACTTCGAAATCGATTGACAACCGAAGGCTTAAAGTCGTTAACTGGTAGATTTGCTAGAGACTTTTTTTTTTCCTTTTTTATTGCATATTACTAACATATGATCTATTTTTCATTATCTAAGCATTGAGAACGACCTTGCATCCAAAACAAACTAGTATTGACATAAAAACACTTCGACCCGGAGAAACGGTCCGAATCTTTATCATTGGTGCACGAGCCGAAGCACAATTACCTTTACATCTATATACACAACTTTCATATTTATTCCCAACCATAACATTTCATTTTCATTTCGTTGGCCCAGAATCGCTTCCACGTGGAACTGAACCATATACAACACATTTTAACCATTATCTCTCATTTACATGGAAAAATTCTTTATATCATGATTATCATGATACAATATATCCATTTGATCCATATTGTGACGCGTTCTTTCTTTTTAACCCTGGTATAGGTCGAAATAACGGAAAAGAATTATGGGAGAAAACGATTAAACAGTTGTTGAAAACTAAATGCGCTATTTTTATTACCGCATTTGATGAGAATGATATGAAAAAACGAACTTCAAACAATAGAAGAGGATGATACATTTGAATTTGATTGGATATTAGAACCAGGTGAAAATGAGTTTAAAAGTTTACGAAGAGACATTGATATACAAGACGTACGAATTGGTGTCTATCCAAATTGGGGAATTTTTGGGATAAGAGGGAAAAGATATGATATACGTCACTATGATGAGGAGGAAGGGGCAATAGAAGTTAAAGAGGAGGATGAATGGGAAGAAACGGAAGAAATAAAGAGAATAGAAGCGGGAGGCATGCCAAAACAGCAAATTCGGCATTAAATAATTAATCTAATAAATTTCTTGCTCGTTGCATCATTTTCCTTTTACATATCTGATATGCAAAATATTCGTTTTTGATACTCCTGCACCTATTTTTTTGATACTGATCATGCAGATCCCAGTAAAAAATAAAAAATTTTAAAAACTTTGAGCGAATATATCTCGACAACTATCTGCTTTAATCTGTAAAACCTTTTGATTTGAATTCTATGGATTCATAGAATTAAATAAAAAAAAATTTCATCGAATTTAACCATGTGATTGTCGAGATATATTCGCTCAAAATTAAAAACGCCTATCAAAATAGAAGCGACATATTTTTCTCTAACTTTGAGCGATATCTCGATAATCACCTGTCCAAATTCGATAAACCTTTTTTTGTTTGAATCCTGTGGGTTCATAGAATTCAAATAAAAAATTTTCGTCGAATTTAGTCAAGTGGTTATCTAGATATTTTCTCTCAAAATTAGAGAAAAATAAAAACATAGAAGCTGCGCCAAATTTTCTCTAACTTTGAGCGAAGATATCTCGATAACGGTCTGACCAAATTTGATAAAACTTTTTTCTTCCAATTTTATGCATTCTTAAAATTTAAATAAAAAAATTTCATTGCATTTTAGTCAAGTGGGTGTCGAGATAACTTCGCTCAAAGTTAGAAAGAAAATTTGGCGCAGATTCTATTTTGATACACTTTTTGATTTTCTCTTTGAGCGAAGATATCTCGACTACCACTTGATTAAATGCGATGAAATTTTTTATTTGAATTCTATTAATCCATAGAATTCAAATAAAAACGGTTTATCGAATTTGGTTAGATGGTTATCGAGATAGCTTCTCTCAAAGTTAGAAAGAAAATCTGGCGTAGCTTCTATTTTGATAGACGTTTTGATTTTTCTCTAATTTTGAGCGAAGTTATCTCGATAGCACTTGACTAAATTCGATAATAATTTTTTTATAAATCCATAAAATTTAAACAAAAAAGGTTTTATCGAATTTGGTCAGGTGGGTATCGAGATATCTTCGCTCAAAGTTAGAGAAAATTTTGCGCAACTCCTATTTTTATAGGCGCTTTGATTATCCTCTAATTTTGAGCAAAAATATCTCGACAACCACATGACTAAATTCGACGAAATTTTTTTTATTTGAATTCTATGAATCCATATAATTCAAATTGAAAAGGTTTTAACAGATTCAAACAGATAGTTGTCGAGATATCTTCGCTCAAAGGTTTTAAGTTTTTTATTTTTACCGGGATCTGCGTATCAAAAAAGTAGGTGCAGGAGTATCAAAAATGAATGTTTTGCATCTGATATGATCTGATATGCATAAGATCATGTGACTTTTATCTGTTATCTCGCGATCTGTTATAAAAGCAAAAAACGCGATAAATCTTCAAATCTTCGAATTACGCATTTCTAGCAATATGGCTGAAACACTCATTCGTTTATGCTGTTACCTTATTCGAGACGACTTTGGACCAATCGTTGAAGTAGGGTGCCTGCTTTCAGTTTCATAGTTTGTTTTTTAAAAATCAACTAAGAATTACTATTACACATAAAGCAAGTTGCCAAAGTTCTTTTACAAAAAGGCCGACTTACTTTGCCAGTAATCGCTAAACTATCAAAATTTACTTTGACTAAAACTCGAGAATGTCTTTTCATACTGATCCAACATAATTTGGTATACTGGGCTGATGCAAGAGAAAGTCAAAGAATTGGAATTTATTATTCTATTGAAAAAGACGAAATTTTGGCAAGGTTAAATTTCGGTATTTATATAAAGAACGCTAATGAATGGATCGAATCAAGAGTAAATATTTATCTAGTATCTTAAAAAGAAAATTTTATATTATAAAGCTTTATTAATTATTAATTTCAATAGCATGCGAGCGAACTTGTTAAATATATATTGCTTAATGGTAAAGTGACCTTTGCAGGATTAGTTGAAGACCTAAAAATTAACAAGAAATCAAGCAGTAAGTATGTAAATTCTTAATTAGAACGTAAGACACGTAAATAATAATTATCGATATTATTATTTTTAGGATACAAAGATATCAAGGAAACCTTTTCCAAAATGATTGAAAAAAAATATATTTTATCAGTTGATTTTGCCGATTCAAAATCTGCTAGAGATAAAGCTTCTGAGGCAGAACAACGAGAATTAGCAAAAGTAACCAATTTCATACCCACCAAAAAACAAATGGCCGAAGCTAAAGCCAAATTAGCAGCTAATCTTGATTCGGATGATACTGCAACTGGATCGGTAACAGTCTAATATTATTTATTAAGGTTTTATTTGGCTACTAATAACAATATATTTAGTAAAAAACTAACATATTTTTCACAAAAAAAATTATAATAGAAACGCAAATTAAATTTGGAAAATTTGGATAGACCAACAAAGGTCAGAATTTAAAATATTTCTCTCATGTGAATTTTTATTTAGCTGGTATAATATAACGAAGGCCTAATGATAATAAATCTTTGATTTAACGTTTCAGCAACATAAAGGAGAGATAACAATTGATGTAAGTTTTGATCACATACAATGCAGTATTCCGAATTCACTTTCAGATATTTATCGATATCACATAATTTTTTTTATATTAGGAAAATCAATATTTTCGAGTGAATTATGAAAAATTTAACGTTAAAGAAAGAAATAAAGTATTAATCAAATTAGAATTTTTATTTTTGATGAATTCTTATGCACTTTACATAAATTTACTTTTAATATGTTTCATAGCGTTTTGCAAAGTTCGTTAGGGATCGTCTTAATCGTTCTGCGGGAGCTATTATAAAATATATTCTAGACATTGCAGATTGTGATAAAGCAAGTGAAGTTGAATCTTGTAAATATATTTCATAAAATTCATTATATTTAAATACGAGAAGCTTTTGTTTAACGTTTTATTATTTTTATAGGTTCTATTTCATTACATAGAATTCTTAAAAATATTCCAGAAAGCAAAGATGAACTGTTTTCTCAACAGATGAAAACAGAAAAAGGAAAAACTGTTACCCGTGAATCTCTTATTAAGCAATATTTAGATTGTCTGATTGATGATGATGCAAATATTTTATGTAAAAAAGATGAAAATATGGGTGGAATGTATTTTGTTAGTTATAATGCATTGTGTGAATCTTTGAAGCAACAAGTTTTTGAAAATATTATATTAGAAAAATTTGGCGTAAAGGGAGCAAGAATTTTGAAAGTTTTACATGTAAAACAAAAATTAGATGAAAAAGCGGTTAGTAATTGTTTTTTCAATGTTTTGACTGTATTGGCACGGTTAAATGAATGCTTTTTTTTTTTTAGATTACCACATTTACTTTGATGAGTGTAACAGATGTTCGACAAAAACTTATTGAATTACTTAACGGCGGATTTGCTCAAGTCCAAGTAATTTACAAAATATTTAATTATCAATTTGTATTATTAAAAAATAATTTTTCTGATTATGATTATTACAATTCCTTCATTTCAGGAAGTACCAAGATCCGGAGATCGAGCGCCATCACGTACCTTCTTCTTTTGGTACGTTGACTACAACAAATGCTATGAAATAATTCTTAATAACTATTACCGTACGCTTGCAAATATTCATCAAGTCAGGTTTGAACAAGAATCTGGTGCTGCACGATTATTGGATAAAAAAGAAAAGGAAGATGCACTCAAACAATTAAATAATAATACATTTATTCAATTATTGACAGAAAATGAAACAAAAGCTTTAAGTGATTTAGAATTCATTTTAACACAATTAGATACTGCTCAATTGAGAATTGTTCAAGATGTAATGCTATTTAAAAATTACAAGTGTACTGGTTTATAACAAGTGTGAACTGAACAAAAAATAGTAAATTCATTATCAATATTTTAATGTATATTTATTTTGTATTGAAGTGTGAACATTACACTGGACATTAATACTGTAATAATGTAATAAGTATCGTCATACAGAAATACAATGCGATAAGTCTTAGTCTAATATAGTTCGATCATAGATCACTCGTGACAATTTAATGGTGAAATAGATTAAGCCATTAGTATTTTTTTCCAGTGGGATCACAAAATTAACAATATGGAGTGCAAAGGGATATCAACATTTAATTACGGTTTAAACTGATTTAGAACTGATTACACTGCTATAAATATGCTAGTTTATTTGTATTCGTCTAATATTGTAATAAGATCGCGTCTATTCTATTGCTCCGTCTTCCGACAATGTCTGAATATGACAATGTTCCGGGTGGTGCTCTAAGACTTAAAGGCGGTGTTGAAAAAAAGTAAATATATTTTTAACTTCACCTTTAATCATTATTTGGTCTTGTAAAGATTGCCTTTTTTTAAAAAACCAACTTTTTATTTTTTGAAAAGAAAAAAAAAGAAAAAAAAAGAAAAAGATAAACTAGCAGCATTAGCTAAAGAGATAATTGAAGAAGAAACCAGTAAACCGATTCGTGTTGTAACTAAAACTGAGGCAGAAAAGAAGTTCGAAGAGATTCAAAGAAAGAGGGTAAATTTTCTTATTATTATTTTTGTTATCGTTAACGTTAGTGTAATTCAAATTAATAATAATCAAAATTTTTTTTATTAATAATATCCAAAGTTGGATGAAAAGGTAGAAAAGGCTGCGAGAAAATCACACAAAGAACGTGTGGCGGTAAATAAATATTCTAGTAAACAAAAACTAGAACAATTTTTTTATTTAAAAATTTACGCATAAAACTTGTTTATTCAGGAATTAAATAGAAAATTAGAAGAAATGACAGAACATTACGACATTCCCAAGGTAAGTTTAGTCTTATACAAGATAAGTCCTGATTTTACACAAAATATTTTGGCTCATTAAAGTTACTTATTAGGTTGGTCCTGGTTAACGTTAAGGATAAAACCACGGCTTATTTGGTGCAGTTCTTGGTTTACCTTAGTCAAATAAGTCGACTATTTAGCTCTACATATTAAAGTCTAGCTAGCTGTGAACTAAGTACGTCCCTAATTTAAAGAGAACAAACATTATATATATTTTATACGTAGTTTTAGATTTTACATAATAATCACATATATATTATGTATTAAATAAAGTCTTGGGAGCGATAAACAAAATTAAATAATAGAGAAGGTGACATAAGGCATATAACTCAATGTGACCGAAAAATGGGTAAATACGTTTATAACAGCAAAGGCAGTGAGTGATTAACATTGGAAGATTTTTATTAGAATTGAGCTTTCTCAATTTTTTCTACGTACTCGTAAGATTCCAATAATTACAATATATTACTATACTATACTATATATATTATATCAATATGTATACCCCTTCTCGCATTGGAAGCTTTTAATAGTTTTTATTGAAAATTGGAAGCTTCCATTCTTCCAATTCCCATCCTTCTAATCTTCCAATTGCGTCAATGACTTAACGTTAAGGTATTTCACAAATTTCCTATAATAAAGGATACTACACACGGGGAGGTAACTTATTATGTATTATATGAAAAAAAAAAAATAAAAATAGATTATCAATTTAAGTACAAAAAATTATATAATTGATAAGATATTTATTAAAACATTCTATGCACGTGCTATTCGACAATGTTTCAGCTGTATTGCAAAATGATTTGTATATATACATATTTATATATGATACTGTTATATATTGATATATAAAAACAAATGTCAAATACAGAAATCATTTCTTGTTAATAATCTCTATAATTCTAGTAATAAATAAACTAATAATCCATTTTAACTCGATATATATAATTGTTATAGAGCAATAAGTGTATTATTATTTATGTTCTATTCACATCAAACATAATATAAGCAAGCGATGCACTTGATTACGCGAAATAAAATAACTCAAGTTTTAGCTTCAACAGTTTTATTAATCAATGTTATGATAATAAAACATATATTCGCCAAGAAAACTTTCGTTTTAAAATATAATTATTGCGAATTTTGATAATAAATTTTTTATCCAATAATCCAGAATTTTCTGACCCTCACATGAAGTACATGACTTTCTGCAATTCTGGTTTTACAGTGCCAAACGTTAAAGCAGTACTGGTGCTTTCTTCAGAAGTACCTTCGGTATCATTCCAATTTTCCCCACGTGAATGGAAACGAGCTCGAGCGCACACTAAATGTGCATAATAAACAGGAGGCACTAAACTTACGGCACGCGTACATCGTGCAAACACATAGCATAGATTATAGGAAAGGGTTTGAAGTGAATCTGGAGTAAATCCATTCTCATCATATAATACATGATAATGTGTAGGACGGGACGTCCCTTGTAAACCCGCATGACTTTGTAAATAAAAGTCAAATTCAAATGGATGGGTAATTTGCGACTCAACTACGGTTCCCGGCATACAATTACCCGTTCTATCCGCATCTTTTCTATCCATTGGGAAGAATCGAGCATGATGTCGCTTTTGTACAACAACAAAGGTCACTTTGGGTTTATAGTTTGCATCAAGTCCTCTGCATGCAGCTAATTTGGAAGAATTTTAATAAGATAACAAAATGTTGAAATGTTTATCAAATAATAATAATAATAATAATAAATAAAAAATAAAATAAATAATATATACCTCTTACTGCTTTAATCTCTCCTTCGAGAACTTGTGAAAATTGACCCTCAGAGACACCATCGCGGTAAAATAGAATTCTATCTGGTTTTTTCCCACAAGTTTGATAAAAAGTTTTTAACAATTCTTTGCACATACCAGATAGATCGGAAATAATTTCTTGACGACCAGTTTGAACTCTAATTGAAGCAGCGTATCTTGATGCCTTAGCGTCCATTGAAGCACAAAGTGCAGCAATGGATGGGCGATTTGTATCACCAGGAGCTGGATGCGTAACATCTGCACCCATTAAAATGGTTGGTCTTTCAGAAATAAATGGCACTTCAGCTGGAAGGATATATGAATTCATTCCTCCAAGTTTCACATTCATCTTAAGACACACATTTGCACAATACTGCTTTTTCGCTGAAAACATATGCTTGCTTTGAACACATTGAGTCGCCACTCCGATAACAGTATCACTAACTCGTTTAATTTCAGCATATAATCCAACTCCCGTATTGGGTAATATACATAACAACAATTGTGGTTTATTCTTAGCCGTGTTACCAGCACGAACCCAAGCTTGTTTAACAGAACCTTCAATGTCACCATGTGGGTTAGCGTGCAATATAGGAGGGGTTCTATTTGGTATATTCATGCCAGTATCCTGACAAGTAATGATAAGTTCCCTAACGAAATGTTGGATAGCTTGCATCTGCATCTCACGTTCACTTCCAAACGCGATTACAGCCCATGAACCAAGAGTTGCACCTGTTGCAACCTTTTTATCTCTCAAATTCCATGAGCCATCTCTGGGAGAAAAAGATGATTCCCTAGAAGATTGATGGTATTGTAAAGTAGGTGTAGGTAGAACGCGTGCATTTACCACCGCCATTTCATTCGAAACCTTCATACCAAATTGTTGAAGGTATGGATTTGAACGATAGTTGAGAATCTCAAGTCCGCGTTTAATTTTGTTCGCTCGCATATGAGGTTGCTGACATGTAAATTTAATCATATCGGCAGTTTGTCTTTCATTGAGTTTTCGAGTATGTCGTTGACCCTTAAAAAAGTTTTTTTTAAAAAAAAAAAAATTCATGAAAAAATTAATAAATAATTATCAAACATCTTAGATCAACTTTTTTAATTCTAGTTATTAGTTAACGCGTTTATTCATCAAGAAATTGTTCAAATTATATTTAACTCACTTCAATTACGTCACAAACTTCCATAGGAAGATAATTTTCCTTTCGAATCACGACACAAGGAAGGAACGGATAATTAAGACGCATGTTGTAAGTCTTTTGAAAGTACGAGGCCACGTCAGTAGTTTGACCTTCACCAACATCAAATTTGGTCGCAGAGGCAGGTGTAGGCGTAATTTTAAGAATCCTAAACCGACGTTTCGCTACTGTATCACCTCTATGTGTAACTTTGATCTTAAGTTTTTTTAATGATTTTTCAAGCCTTGCACGATCTCTATCGGTTATTCCACGACGTAATTCATCAGCGGAACGTTTATTAAGCAGCTTCAATACCATTTGGACCAATGGCCCACCTTCGAAAAATGCTGTGGCGCTCAAATCGATATTTATCATCATTGTGTTAGGCGCAGGTCGAACAGACTGATAATACCCTTGCCATACTTCGACACCACCGAAAAGAGCTTGTGAACCTTCTTGGGTATAAAATGATCTTCCGACAGTATTATATGTCATTGATGGTTGATGGCGAACCAAAACATCAAGTGCCATGATAGCTATAAACCCATTATTATAAAAGTATATATAATTTCATAATTAATTTAATGATAACAAAATTAAATTATCCAAAATACTTGTAATTGAACTTTGTAATTGAGTATAGCCTAACCTGTCAAACAATTTGGTGTCAATTCTGATTTACTTTCTAAGAATCTGCGCAGTTCTTCCATATTAATTGAGTTTACTTTTTTAATTTTAACCTTGAAAGAACGTGGTGGACGCTTTGTTGACGTTATCCCATCATCTTCTGGAATATTTACGTCGAAGGTCGCTGTCTCTCCGAATGGTAAAGGTTTTGAAGTAAAAATGTTTTTTCGACCATCGAAGATAGGTTTAACATCTCCTAAGCCACCATTACGTTCAATCTCTTCAAACCGTTTAAAAACTTTTCTGTTCAAAGCAGGTGGTACGTCAGGAGTAATTGTAACATCATAGTGATGTATATTGGCTTCAGGTAGAGCAGTAACTTCAAAAAAATTCGCTCGAACTCGCACACGTTTTCCTTTTGTACCAAGGCCAGGCCTTTTTACAAACTCTGTAAGTTTAAGACCACTTGCCATAATTTATCGTCTAATATTCAAAAATAGCTCGTGAATGGACCATAGTACATTTATTAGTTGATTAGTATTATTTATTTACCTGATAAGCTAAACGTTATTACCAGTGCATCTCGCTCGTTAAGAATTTGAGATCCTTTATATTGTTGATTTTTTTAATGTTACACAGTAATGTACACAAACAACGATCTTTTTTTTTTCACGATTCTTTTTTTGCATGATTGTTAAAGTAATCTCTATATATCTGCTAACACTCACATAATTGTTCATATGACATTTACTTGCTTTTAACCAATTTGGACAGATTTGCCGAATTACTTAAATTCCCCTTACTTATTCTGTTAATAAAAAAAAAAAAATTTAAATTGATAACGTGATGTTTTGCGATTGTTTTTCATCTTTTCTTGTTCGACATTAATATATGTCCGCTAGATTCTTAAATATATATAAGTGATATATAAAAAAAAGATGGTTTTTTTTTTGGTACAAAACGATAAGTTAGCATTTTCACAGTAGTATGTACATAAATAATGTATAAGTAAATGATCTGCAAAATTTTTTTAGCGCTTTTTGATATCTCAAACAGTCGCTGTAGTAACATAAACACCGCTTTTACGTATTTTAAACTATTATGACTTTTTTATCTAAAAAATATACGTATACAAATTTTTTAAAGAAAATCTACCCCAAGAATTCCTATGTTTACAAAAAACTGACGAATAAGTTATTACGTACACATATACGTATTTATGAACCAAAAATTATCATTACTGTAGTCTACTATATATTATCTATATATTTAGTATACGTGTGTAGTACAAATAAATTGTTAGTAACATCTACAAAAGCCAAGCCACTGATAAATTTTCTGGTACGTATGTACATTTCTGTACGTATAAATTTTTAAGAGCTCTTCTAATTTATCATTATGAATTATGTAATCAAACACTCACTACGTACGGCGGATAACTATCGTTATCGTTACCTACCAAATTAAGCTACGTAGAATTTTTATTTTTGAAATTAAAAAATGTATATCAAAGAACTTATAAATAAAGATCATTTTACAAGTCCGAATAATGAAAATAGAAACTTTTACTATTTTAAATTAAATATAAGGTAGATACGTACCTATACAATAAATGCCACGTTATTTGCCGAATAGAATTGGATGATTTTACTACTATTCGATTCGTACCAAAATCATCCAATTCTGATCACCAGATCACGGGAAATTGTTTATTAGCATTTTTCTAAAAATTGCAAAAATATCACGTGATACATAGATCAGAATCGCAGTTACATTTTTGATAATTTAGGAGCAGTGTTGGCACTGGACATATGTCCAACTATTTTTATGCTATTGGACTGGACTGGACATTGTACTTGCATATATCCAGTCCAACATGTCCAATAATAATTATATATTGATTTATATATTATTGTCCAATACTTTTTGGTCCAATAGATTGGACTGGACTAGACAAGCATGGTCCAATGTCCATGTCCATGTCCAAATGTCCAGCCCAACACTGTTTAGGAGTATTCTTATGTTTTGCAACTATGAAACTCAAAATTTTAAATACTATAGAACTTTTTATTTACTGTATAAAAAGTGGAGGTATTACCCGACCCGATGGGTCACAGGTCAGATTTTGACCTAACCCGAGTCAAACGGGTTATAATTAAAAATAAATTAAAACCGTAAAAATACTTGCAGATAACATACAGTAATACCGATGCTTTTATAATTCCTGGAACACATTTCGGCCAATTCGATTAAGATTGTGATTTCAGTAAAATAGATTCAATAATAAATATTTTACTATATATATATAACTTAAGATAAGATAACTAATATATATAAATACTACATATGGCTAGCAAATAATTGAAAAAAAATTTTTTAGAAAACTTATCAATTCGAAATTGCTTAACACTTAGATGTTAGCACTTATTAAAAAAACTTTATAACATATTTTTAATAAATATTAATTAAATGTTTTTTTTTTTTTTGAAATCTCAAGTTACCAGTTGACAGATTCTTGATCATATATAATTTATTTAGTATTATCACCTATTCATGTAAAATGCTTATTATAAAAATTTGGTTTATATCCGGAGCCTTCTTTATATGATTTATCAGTTGGCAAAATCAGTCTTTTCCATAAATTTTCGTACTGTACAAACAAACATACCAAACATATAAAAATATAATATAATGATTATGCCAAAATCAATAACTTAACCGAATCGGCCGAAAAATCATTCGGTCAATTTTTATCAGGTGTTTCAGGAATTATGAAAGTAATACAGTATTTTTATTTAACATATCGTACATACATACAAATAAATATTCAAGATTTGACTAATCGCACTAATTTATTTCTTTTTATTTCTTTACACAATGATAGTACATAGTCAATTTTCTCTCTAAATAATATATTAATGTTCAAAAAAACTACATGCCTAATTTTAATGGATTCTTTAAATCTTCAAGTGATGTTTTATATCCACCTATCATACAGTAAGGTTCTCTAATTTTTGTACCGGTTGGTTATATTTTTATGAAATGTTTTTCACAAAATTTAAATAATTTATTTTAATCTGCAAGCACTTTATCACATATATTCTGGGTATTAAGCATATCTACTATACTAACAATTAATTTCAGAATCATCCACTTAATAACAGTTTGTTAGTTTATTAAATTCAATTATTTAAAACCATTTAAGTATAAAAATTTTTTACCTAGTCAAAAACATATGAAATGGGCCAAAGTTTTAGGGCCGTCTTAAGGATTAAAATTGATCCAACAAATTGAGAATCAAGTTTTGTTCTTTTTTTAGTAATAGTGAGACTCGTAAATGAAAAAAAACATTCAGATGGTACCGATGTAGCTGGAATAGATAAATACTTGTGAGCAAGTTTAGCAAGTATAGAATAATCGGCGGCCCACCATTGGAGTATATCTGTTTTACTTAAAATCCTTGGTAATAGTAAATATGAATTAAACTTACAGTTAGTAATATTATCATCATCATTTTGTTCACTTGCAAGTAAGTAACTGAGAGATCAGAAAAAATATCATCATCAGCGTCCATTATATCACTAGGTACTATATCTGATATATTATTTTTTTCATAATAGTTAGTAGCTAATTCAAGGTATTCTATACGTGCTTCTGAAATTGTACGATTCTTCTCTTCTTCAGTAAAGTTTTGCAGATCTTTGGTTTGTGGATCAAGAAAAGCAGCAAGTCAAATTGGTTTTGATGGTTCTAAAAATCGATTTTGAATTGATTCATGCAGAAGAGTTCTAAATTTTTAGACATCAACATTATTCATTACCGCACAATCAAGTTTCACTTTAATAAAATTAATTGCAAACCATGCTTGAGAAAGTGTTGGAGACTGTGAACCTGATAGTTTTTTTGAAACTACTTCATAAAAATACAATAATTTAACTAATTTGGCTACTTTTTCTCATTCATCAGATAACAATTCTTTTTCTTCATAACTTCGCAGTGTACTGTTTTTATTACCTTTAAATAAAAATGATTTATACTTATACATTACAGGTTTAAGAATCATTAGCTATTTTAAAAGATAGAATGTCGAACTCCACCTCGTTAAAATATCACGAACTACAAAAAGAAATTTATTCCAATCTTTTATCTCCATTTGAGCTTCTAAAAAAAATTGTTTTTGTTTTGGACTTCTACTAAAGTGTAATACTAGCTAGATCTTTACATTTTTTTATTAGATTTGTAATTTCTAAACATCCTTTCAAAGCATCATTAACTGCGAGTTGTAAGGTATACCCAAAACAAAAAATTTTAAAAATATTATATTTTCATTCTAACCTTTCTAGACATGATTTAATATTAGATCTATTATTGACTATACCACTAACAGTTATACATTTAAGTTGAAGATTATTCAAAATTTTAACAATTTTATTAAAAAAACATTTGAAGATGTGAGGATATGGAAAATACGAGATGTTACCAGTTATTTCTTTCACTTGAAAACTATTATTAATCTAATGAAGAGTAAGTCCAATATATGGGTCACCGTTATCTGATATCCACATATTGGTTGTAAATGAAACATAATTAATTTTGGCACTATCAAGTGCATATTCGCGAATATTTTGTAAAATCTTATTTTCAGAATTAATAAGAATTTCTTTTAAACAATCATTACTAAGTATATTAGCTTGGGTATCGAGTCCTTCAATGATTTTTTTAAGTGCCCGTGATTGAATAATTGAAAATAGTTGAAGTTCTTCAATAATAAAAGCTGCTATATTATTATCAAGTTTTTTTTGTTTGGGGTTATTAAATGTATATTTTTTTGTTTTGTTAAATGCTTGTTATTGTTGTTTGAGAAGATATTGGAATTACACAAAATTTGCAACTATTATCCTTTACTATGACCTTTACTTGACCATCTTCCACTATAGCTTATGATATATGATGTTTATTTCTCAAGTGTCGCTATAAATTAGAGGTAGAACCATCTTTTAAATATTTTATTAGATTTGTAATTTCTAAACATCCTTTCAAAGCATCATTAACTGCGAGTTGTAAGGTATACCCAAAACAAA
>CAJVPU010000687.1:0-16039 GCA_910591775.1 Dentiscutata heterogama | reverse complement strand
AAAACAAACAAGCAATTACCCTAACAAAAACAAAATAAGCTAAATAAACAAACAGACACGTGAGATCTATTCTAGAAAGTTCAAAAAAAATTTATTCAACCTTCACAATACTAATAGAATAATTAGAAATATGAAAGAAGAAGCACTCAAGGATTTTGCATTAATATTGCAAGCCAAGTGACAAGAAATTTATAAAGAGTATAGCCTTTTTACATATAAAATGGACAAAAATATAGCAAGATAGGGCTTGTGTATTTAGAAGATATGATGAGTTTGATAATATTAAATTTATATTTATATTTCAAACTAAAGAGTAGAAACAATTAATAGAATTTGTGAGAGTAGTATATTTAAATAGAACACATGGAACAAATCATCATGGGTATCATTTATTTACATTTGTTATATAGCATTTATTAGTAGAAAGTGGATACCCGATAATGTTTTTGATAAATTAGTTTAAACAAATATTGATATTAAAGAAGTGGTTTAATTTTTTAAAGTATAAAAATAAAGGGTGAAGACCAGATATTTTTATGATTGATGATGCTAGAGAAAAAATAAAAGCATTTCAAGAAAGTTTTTCTGTATTTTTGTATCATTTTTATATACTATGATCTTGGTATAGAAAACTGTATCATAAACATGGCACAAATAATGATCTACAAAAGAAGTTGTTTGGGATAATCTTTAATGATTACTAAAGACAGAAGAATAGTCTAATACAGAAGCTTAAGCACAAATAGTAGGAGTAATTAATCAGTAAAGAGAAATAGATAATAAGACAATAAATAATTTTGCAAACTATTTTGAGTATTAGTGGAAGCTAAAGTATAAGATGTGGATAATCTGTATAAAAGATATTGCTAGAGATATAATGAATATGAATGATTTAATTAAATCATTCTATTATAAACTAAAGTATACCTATATAAGAGGGTGATCAGGTAGAGATTAGAACTAATTAAAATTATTTGGTTATTAATTGCTTGAAATATTTTAATTAATTATTAATTATTATGATTAAATAAATACTTTATAGCTTATCTATTTTATTTTTTATTTTGTTTTTATTATAGTGTATATTTAAGTCTAATTATTTTAATTTTATTTAATTTTATTTTTTATTTTGTTTTTATTATAGCATATATTTAAGTCTAATTATTTTATTTTTTTTATTTTTATTTTTTATTTTGTTTTTATTATAGGGTATATTTAAGTCTAATTCTTTTATTTTTTTTATTGATTAATATTATTTAGCATTTTTAATGAAGTTAACCAATTTTTTATTTAATTTCTATTCTATCCTAATAGGTTGATAGCTTGATAGTGAAGTGCATCTTCTCATAGAAGTTGTATTTCATGATATAAATTTTTCCATTTTTTAGAGTAAATTAAGAATTGGCAGAATGAATCAATAACAGTGCCAACAACATATTGGAGAAATTGCAGGGTTTATACACATTGATAACAATAATATTTATAATATCTAGCTCAATCTTTGGATAATATGCTCCTTAACCAATAATGATATAGAGTATTCAGTCAGAAAAGGAGATCATACAAGCAATGAAAATAGCCTTGATACTGCTCTCTATATTTGTAATTGTTATGATTTTTAATCATGACAATTACCATGCAAACATGTGTTTGCTGTATTAGCACAAAGCCATATACACGAAGAAGATATTGAGAATGATCAGCTACTACTGCCTGTGGAATCAGATTTTTCTGATTTTCAAATTTCTCACAATCTTTCTGAACTTCCAATTTGCAAAATTGCAAGAAGAACTTAAAGCAATTTCTGCAGAATAGAAAAGTATAGAAGAAGAGAATATTTACAATCTTCGAATAGCTCTTCAGCAGTTATTCAAATGGAACATGCAAGAATTGCATGAATAGAATTTGTTTCTCAAGCTACTGATAATAATAAAAATCATGAGTTAAGAGTTTCACCAAACACAAAAATTATAAGACAGAATAAGTATTGATTTTCTCTTTTTTTTTATTTTTTTAAGATTTGTTAACTGTTGGCATTTTCCCCACTGTATGAATTAAAATAAATTTTATAACAAAGTAAAAAAAAAAAAGTCACCAAATACTTAACTTTATATACTGAAAAACAATTCTATAAGAAAAACATTTTATATAAGTTACATTCTCAATAAATTAATGTATATAATTAAAAATTTAAGTTCATAATTAAATCATTATTGGTTTTGTTTTGAAATTTTTAATGTATTCAAAAAGTTTACAAGTTCAATAAATTGTTTTCACGAAAGTAATTTGGCAAAAGTTTGAATTCAATTTTCTCACAAAAGTGATTTGGCAAAAAGTTTGATTTAAATATTTTTCGTGAAAAGTTTTATAAGTTCAATTTTTCATGAAAGTAATGTGGCGAAGCTTTGAAATTTGAAAAATAATTTAACAATTAAAATTTTGGCTGCAATTATTCGTTAATTATGTTTTTTTTATTCAACGGCGGTGTAATTGTTTTGCCCAATCAGAGACTATTTATTGCATCCAATCAGAAGTAGTGGGGGAAATTAGGGCTCTCTTAATTAGTGTTGGCACATGACCAGGTCATAATAGGTCATATTACTAAGAACAGGGGGAAACATTCAATGTTACACAGAAGTTCATATATTTTCACATGATAATCAGCCAATCAATTTATGAGTTTCAAAAAAATAGAAAATTCAAAAGTGAAGCAAAATTGAATACATAATGAATTTAATTTCAGAATATGTATCTAATATTTTGCTACAAAATAAACAATATATCTTTATTTTTGTTTATTTAATTAATAATCTAACTTCAAACAGTTATAATTTATAGAAACACATAAATAAGCTACGTCTAATTCTATATCAAATATACGATAATAACCCAGAACCCAAACATACGTAGTATGTGTAATATCTAATAATGCAATACTTATGCTATTGAAAAAATTAAATGATGCTATACGTCTATATGTTTCTCACCTATTTTCAAGATTGTATGCAATAAAAAAAAAAAAGATCAAAATATATGTAGTTAGTTCATATTATAATATGCTGTATTGCTTTGGCCTTTTAGAAGTTTTATTTATAAAGCGCCTAGTAAAAAAGCCCTATAAACTAACACTTCAATATATGTTACCCTTGTTAGATCATTGTCTTTAACTTTTTTCCAGTTTTTATTGCTCAATGTCTAGCATTCGTAGTTCAGTATTTCATAATTACTTATTTCTACATATACTTTTGTAGGGCAACTGGTCATATAAAAAGTTGTGGGATTCAAAGGGATTCAACTGATATTGTTAAAGTATAGCACGAAGGCTTTAATTTTACTTAGTAGACTTGTCATGTTTCATAGAGACAAACCGCTACACAAGCCGCGTGAAAAAGTACTTTAAAATGTATAAATTACGATTTTCATGAATTGTGTAACGTGTTACTATTTTTAGGTACATTTCCCCTGTTATTACTAAGTTCAATTAGAGAGGTCATATGACCTTAGTCATATGACTTTACTAATTGAACTTAGTAATATGACCTGTTATGACCTGGTCATATAACAACACTGCTCTTAATCCAGTAATCACCCAACAGTGCCACAAACTATGAGTAGAAATGGCCTGTCAAGACGACAGTCATTAAGGATTTCTTTATTTTTGGAATAATAACACCAGAAGCGGCGGGGTTTTTTCCAGAGAATTCTGGTTCTTTTCGCCCCGCCCTCCAAAGGCGTATCATAGTAACGTTAGTAGTGAATAGTAGCACAAGTTGCTTTATCCGATACTCTCGAATTCTGTACGGAGAAACAGATAACCCATAATTGTTTTTTTCGGTTGTAACCCCCGATGAGAGACTAATAATAATCATCAATGTATTTAATTGGTCTTAGTTGTAAATTGCTTATGAAGCTGTTCTAATACGTATCTACAACATTCCCATCAAAAAGTTTTGCTCATATGGAACATCGTCACGGTGATAAGTTACAAAATCCTAACGCTAATATTAATATATAATTGATTATTAATTTTTTAATTACACTACCGCTACTATTTTAATCAAAGCAAATCACTTATCCTTTTCTAAATCAGGATGCTGATAATCGCAAATCCCCAAATGCGGAAAATCCAGAAAAACTGAATGGAGTTGTGCATAGTTCTAGTCAAAGTTTCGTATTATCTTCTTTTTAAATTTAATACATGCCATATAATGATATACAACAGAATGAAATAATGAGAGTAATGAACAACCTTTTTTCAAGACATATAAAGCGATGAAAATAAGTCATTCCTTAACTTTTTCCACTATATATCGGTATATTCATTATTCTAATCAATATTCTAAAAATACGTTATCTTTTCGAAAATGAACAAGAAATATATACTATGTATATTTGTTGTATTAATAACTATAACGAATTCAAGTTATGCGTCTCCAGCATATTCTAAACTTATGAGTAAAAGAGTAACATCTATACCTATGAGTATAACATTTAAAACTCCATCAAAAATAGGAGCGAATAATACAGCGAAAATTCTTGATGATGATAATAATTTAAATGCTGTCGGAAAATTAGACATTGTAAAAAATGACGGGTCATCTGATTGTTGTACCGCCTCTGTAATTAGAACTGATAATGGAAATATTGCAATGACCGCTGCACATTGTCTTTATGATTTTAACACTCAGACGTGGAATTCTGAAGCTTATTTTTATCCTGGGTACAACAATGGACAAGAAGGACCAGTTGGAAAAGTTACGGTTAAAGATGGTTATATATTAGTAGAGTTTACGGAAAATCCTATAACGTACGATTTTGCCTTTATAAAGCTTGATTACCCAGATGGAAAAAAATTACAAGATGATACAGGAGCTTTCGATTATGATCTCGATATACCTCGTGATAATTACCCAGTTAATGTATTTGGTTATCCGATAGATGGTGATATGGACTGTGCCAAAGATGGACAACATCTTTGTGAGTATGAAGGACTTTCATTTGATATGCCACCGGATGTTCCAAATCCCCAGTCATATAGAGCCATTACTATAGATGTTGGTCAATGTTCAAGTGGGGGTCCTTGGGTGAGAATTTTTAATCCAGATACTAAAACAGGTAATGTAATGGGTGTCTCACATGGTATATTACCTGAACCTTATCCTGATGAAACCGCTGCTTGGTCATGGACTCACGATGATTTTAGAAATCTATTGAACTTTGCTGAAAATAATTAATTTATATAATATACAGTAATATAATTTTATATAATACTAGCCTTGGGTAATTAATTCTGCCAAGTAATTTTTAATTACCTATTTCTTATTTATCAAATTTAAATGAACACTATCATCGTTCAATATGAAATTAATATGGCGTACTGAAAATATTAATTTACAACTAGTATTTAAATTCATATCAGTCTTTTTTTATATCATATTGATTTTTGCCTTAATGCAACAAAGGAACCATAACGATAAGATTATATCGGATCATCAAAGTTCTACTCGCTAGTGAGAATAGTTAATATTTCTATATTTATTAGTATTCCGCTATTAATAGATTTATTTATTAACACTAATAGTAATAAAAACAACTCAATATATTTATATTAATAGATTGGATTTAGGCTTTTGTACTAGATTTAAAAACTCATAAAAATAAACAATTTTTTTTTATATATAAAAATTTGATAAATATTCAAAAATTTAGTATTGTGGTGAGAAGTTTCGAACTGTATCTTAAAAAAGTTCATAATGTACTACGTATACTTTTTTTTATTAATTGTTACATAGTACTATACAGTTTAAATTATATAGCAAAATATAAATATATAAAGAGTGTATAGTACTGTACTTTTTGAATTATTGTACCTTCTTTAATTTTTTGTATAGTACAAATATAACTTTGAATTTTTTTATTGAAGTATTTTATGCTATAGGCAAAATATAATACATATATATATATATTATAAGTTAATACAGAATAACAGATTTAAAATTTACTTAAGTTGAATTTAGATTTAAAAAACTAAAATATAAAAATAACAAATATTTTCAGATATTATATTTTATTTAATACTTTACTATAATCAGTTTATAAAATAAATCAATTATTTTAGGGTATTTTTAAATGATAAAATAATTGATCTATTTCATAAATCTGAGATAGTAAAGCATAAAATAAAACCGTTATTGCGTGCTCCGTATGCACTAACTGCTGTATTTTATGCTCTCTTCTGATCGTTCGGTAACCCAGCTGTACCGCTGGGTTACCAATCAATCATCATTGTCCATAAAATACGGCAGTTATTCATACTTCGTATGCAATAACTATATAGTACACCTACTGTATGATGTTGTTGGTGTTAATATATTTTTAGGGTTAGGTTGCAGTTTTAGAGATTTTTTTTTTTATAATATCATGTATATATATTAGATATAAGGTCCCAATTTCAGTTCTCGCGAGGTTTTCGGGGTCCTGAGCATTTTTACTTAGAATACCCGATCCCGTTTACTTAGTACGTTTTTGAAAAATAGGGATCTATGGTGCAGAATAGTAAACCCGTTAAAAGTTCTAAATAGTATATATTTTTTAATATTAAAAAATTATATTTTAATATTTAAAAAAAAACTATTTTATGCTTCGAATATTTTTAAGTTGTAAAAATCTGTGATAGACTCGAGTTTTTTATATAGCATTACTTTTAAGCTTTTTGTAAGTTAATTAAAAACTTTAATACTTAAATTTTTATAATATATTACTATTTTTCTAGCTTAAAACCCGCCTCTAAAAGAAGTATATCTTAGGCGAGAGAAATATTTAAAGTTTTTATTTATAGAGTTATTTGTGGAATTTTCTGTAATATTAAAAATGCCATGTTTTAAAAAAATTATTACGTTGAGATATCAAAATACTTTAAGCTATATAAATTTAATTGCAAAGAGTCAACCCCTCATGAGAAGGTTATTAGTTGGTTTTGGATCTCAAACACCTAGTGTATAATTATAAATTTTCGAAATTATTTACACAATTATTATAAAATATAATTAAAATTAAGTTATACTGTACTTACCGACTAATAAAAAAAAAGGTTATTATTAAATTATAAGAATTATAAGTAAATATATATAATTAAAATAATGATAAGGTAGAAAGAAGTATTTAACAAAGATAAAATAATAAATATTATTGAGTGAATAAATTTTTTAAAAAATTTCTATAGAATAAATTTAGCTATGGAATAACAGTATAACAACAATTTTTGAATGAATAAACAGGGCAATATATATATTTGAATTGAAATTGGAGGACGAACTGAGATTATATCAAATCTAGTGATCAGATTCAATTCCTCATACTGAGAGAAATAGAATACAAATTAAGATATCTCATGACCCAATAATCAAATTTAAAATAATTGTCTTATGTACGTACGTTTACGTTGTTCAATGAAATATCTCAATTTGTTAAAAAATCATTCTACCTTATCATTTAAAATTAAGATTATATTTACCGTCTAATAAATCAACAAAAAGATATATATTATTAGGTTAAAACACAACTAAAATACAAATAAATTAAGCTTATACTTACACACTAGTAAATAAAGAACATTATTATATTATAACAAATAAGCATAATTTTCAGAATAAATAAATAAATAAAATCAAGTTTATAGTTTATACTATACATACAGGCTAATAAATTCAATAAAGAGCATTTATAAATTAAAAGCATAATTTAAAAGAAATATAAAGTGCTATAGTAATAAATAAAACCGGTTTATATTTACTTTCTGGTAAATTAATAGAAGGATTTATAAAAGAAGTTATATAATTAGATTATAAACAAATTAAAGAAATCATATATAAGACTAAATTATATATACCTGTTAACACAATAAAGTAAAATATACATATTGTAGGTTATTATAAAGGTTAATTCAAGAAACGAAATTTAAATAATACAATCTTATAAAGACCTTTTAATAATTTTTTCTCTTAAAAAAAAAAAAAAGAACAGTAGATTCATCAATATTTAGAAAATATGCACTAAAGTAAAAATAAATTAGCATAAACATAATAGGGAACATACTCTAATAATTCAAGAAAATTTTCAATCAATAAAAAGTATAATGAATCAAAACATTTAAAAACATCTAAGGGTGAGGCTATAAAACTTTACCATGACGGTTTTTAATTTCAAAAGGAAATGAAGCAACGGTCAAGTAAAATGTTGAGTAAATGGTGAAAATAAGGAGGAAAGTAATTAAGGAATGGAATTTTGACAACATTTTAGCAAAATTTTTAGAAAGTTTGACAATAACACGTAGATTGAAAAAAAAGCGAAATCCCAAATTTAAGATATTTATATTTTTGTAGAAACGCGAAAACGCGATTATTAGAATGCTTTGCATATCAGATTATGATTTGTTACTTAAATGTTTTAATTTTTAAAAGTCATGATTAATATATATCCTGCGTAATGTAACTAGCGACAGGAATTTTTTACAGGAATTTTTGATTGTAATTGTTAATTCTTAATCAGGATTCGTTAAATTAATTATATAACGTCATTATATTTTATATGATATGCATATTTATTGTCCGACACGTTTCGCCGCATAGTTGAGTAACATAAAATTAACCCGGACCTATGATTTATTTTTATCGGTATGCATACAATGATATATAATTAAATAAAAGGGAGAGTCGGGTATTCTGGCGCAGGAGGGAATGTGGCGTAGGGATGTTAAATGGTCCACGGGGAACTGGACCGGGTTCAGACCAGACTTTTTAGGGATAGTAGGGACTAGTTCAGTACTGGTTCAAAACCAGTCCAGCTCTCACATGCAATGAATAGTGGCATTTTTAACACATTAAATAAAATTCGGTAAAATGTGAATCAATAACAATACACCCTGAATGGTAGTACTTTAAATAAAATTCGCTAATTGGGAAATCAATGACTCTAATTGGTGAATTAAGTTAAAATTAGTTAAATGCCGTCTTTTCGATCAATAATGGTAAAGTTTGTAATAAAAAGTATTATAAAATCTATATTAAACCGCTAGGGTAGGACTACTATAGGACTTGTTTTTGACAAGGGGTGAGCTAGTTTTCAACTAGTCCTGGGACGGACCTGGACCGGACCAGACGCACCACTTAACATCCCTAATGTGGCGCACTGAAGTTTTTTTTAAAGTATCTCATAATACAATAACCAGAAACGACCGATTTTAACACCATTTAATTCGCCTTATCAAAACGAATCGAATGGTGTTAAAATCACTTTAATTAAAACTCTTAGAAACTCTTGGCCACAAGATTCAAGCAACGTCAATAAAAAAAAACTAAAAGTAAATTAAAGTGTATTCGGCACGCCCAGCGCCTCTTAAGAATCTGCTTCATTTAGTAATTATTATTGATTAAATGGCCAATTATAAAGTTTATGCAGTATGTAGATATTACTATATTTGCAGTGCGCCGAAATACCGAAATACCCCACCTAATAAAATTACGTCTAAAAAATCGTTTTCAAAAAAGTTGCAATAAACAAATTTTTTTTAGTAGTAATACTTAAATTTTTTTCATTAGCGAATAGCCAAGCAGTGTTGAAAATTCGTTGTGCATGTATTGTTTTTTGCACAAAAATTAACAATTACTGTGCAATTGCACAAAAAATAAAATAACATTCCTGTATAAAAAAATTTTCTTGCACAAAATGTTTGTGCCGAATTTTCAACACTGTAGCCAAGCATAAAATTAATTGGTTTAAATGAATTTTAGATATAAATACTAATTTATAAAATTTTAATTGGCAATAGAGCTTAGGTGCTCCAGAATACCCGACCCTCCCTTACATATATACATATGTATTACTAAACCACACTTACGGTGTTTCACACCCATGCATACATTATCTCAAAAACCGCTAGTTAATTGGTGTAGTGCAGTAAAATGGTTTACACCCTCAAAAACCCTTAAAACTAACCCTAAACATTAAATCGCATTAAAAGTTTTTTTAAGTTACCAAATTTTAAAACTTAAAAAAATTTAAGAAACACGGTTTTTTCGCGTAATAATGTTATTTCAAAAATCGTAACGAAAATAACTCGAAATAATGTCAATGCGCGTCCAGAAATAACGCGCATGTTTAGATCAGATGATCAGTCTTTAACCCAAAATATCGCACATGTGCGTACTCGAAATAACACACATACATATACTAAAATAATACACAGATGGGCGTTATTACGCTAAAATACAAAACATATAATAAGTGTGAAGCCACAAAAGATGCGTTTGTAACAAATGCATATTAAATCTGTAATATTTAAGTGTACATTTTTCGCATTAACAATTAGCGTTAAGGGCAACAAATAACATACAAATAATCATTTAGAAGAGAAGTCATTTATGAATCAATGAATAGCGTATGTTATTTTGGAATCAATATGAATTATCTATTAAAAAAAATATATTCAATATTATATCGATATGATAATTTTGACGAACGAAAATCTCAAAATCGAAAACGAATCTTTGAACTTTTATTTGTTATATATTGCCAATTTAACGTTAAATGTCACCAAACGAAGTTCATATAATAAAATATATTTAATATGTGCCGAAAATATCAATTAGTCATAACCTGTCACACATTTCGATCTTGCTTAACTTTCATATGGCATAATATAACATTTGTATTGTAACATTTGATATGTGATACTGTATATACCAAAAGAAAAAATAAATTCAGAGATCGGATAAAAATATTTACACTAGTTGCTGATTTATGCCGCACTAAATTTTAAAATTTTCGGTTAAACCAAAAATTTTGGAGTAATTTTAATTGGTTGGAAAATTTCATTGGCTGAAAAAAAAAAACAGGTTATATCGATATCACTGCACAATTTTACAGTAAATATTCAAAAATGCTTCAAAAATATCGTTCTTGATTCAAATTATTTCATTATTTTAATGTATCAAAAAAAGACACTTGAAGCATTGGCCTGCATAAAGCTGTTCTCAAGTGTCTAAATTTAAATCAATTGACGATATTTATAGAATTGAATGCTTGAGCATACTTTTTCTGTTTTTCGTAATGTTCGATATACTACCTAAAAAACCTAATGAAAAAAATTTCTTTTCGATCAACCGTTAAAGTTTCAACTTTAGTTACATCGGATAATAATATTCATTATGGTTTGGTTAAACGTTAAAAGATTGTTGTATTTATTATGCTCATATTAATGTATCGAAAAGCTTCGAACATAAAGTGGCTATCTTTTTAGACCGGTTAGAAATTTGTTGAGAATTAATTGTTTATTATGTTTGATATGTAAAAAATGTAAAAGTAATGCTTAAGGGCGTTCTCAAGCACCTATCTCAATGAATTCAATAAAAAATCTGATTGGTTAGTTTGATAAAACAGATCAATTGGATTTTTTATTGAATTCATTGAGGTAGGTGCTTGAGAACGCCCTAAGCGATCTTTATCAATGGTAAATTTTTGAAGAAAAAAGGTGATTTGTGTCTTACTTATTTGTTCATCGAAATGGTAACTCATTTGGTTAATTTATTCAATTTCCGACTAATTAAAGATTTACTTCCGATCCATTGAGTGAGGTGCTTGAGAACACTCTAAGTCAGGAAATGAATGGGTATTTTCTGCCCTGTCGATGACTAAACGTTAATCATATAGGCTGCCGCCAATAGAAATAAGGTAGATTGACATTTTAAAAAAAATTAATACCTTAACTTTCACAGCTCATATCTCGATGAACTTTGAGGCTATCTTGATGACTTATATTCAAAAGAAAGCTTAGATTGTAAGCTTTCTTTTGACTATTAATAATTAAGATAACTTCAAAATCCATTGAGATATGAGCTGTGAAAGTTAAGGTATTGATTTTAAATATCAATCTGCCTTATTTCTACTGACGACAGCTTTGTTATGACCAAATGACTTATGTATAGGTCACTTAAAGTCATCAGGGATGACAAATGTTTTAGAATACAATGCTCTAAATCAGTATATATTGTTTTTAAATTGATTTTTTTGTTTTAAATATTCAAATGACTTTGATAATCATATGTTACGATAATTACACAAAACGATTGTGTGTAGTTTTGTGAGAATAAAGGCTACCGTACTTAATTAAGAAAAAAAATAATGGCTGGAATTAAGATTATCCTATCAAACATAGTTCCACCAATACTTTAAAACTTGTTTAAGAACATTAAAAACCATCATATGTCTGCGACATTGACCGGGAACAAAATTTTGCGATGGATTATGACCAATTAACGTCAAATTCTATATACACTAATGAAATTAGTTATTTTACACTAGTTATTTGTCGCTGATTTTGCAGGAACTGTCCGGTAGTAATAGACTTAAAGTCTAATGACGCGTTTTCTCTTAGTGGCAAAGTAATTCCAAACCAGGTGATCTTTTCTTTAGAGGATGATATTTTATATTATACACTGGTCACTATATCAAGATCGCAGTGCATAAATCAGTTATACCCTGGTCACTATGTGTATAAGCGGAGCTGAAAGTCCCGCTTATACCCAACTGCCCAGGATATAACTATTACTTAGTTACGCATGAGTCCACGTCTGTATTCAATGAAAAGCAACTTTTCATGGTATTACCTGACATGTCACGAGTAAACTTTCAACCATACCGGGGATTTTTTGCTTAGGTAACTAAATTTGCCAAGTTGAACGAATTTCGGACTCTGACAAATTACTATCTTAAAAATTTAATGGTTTTAAATAAACATTTTATGGACTATATCGATATGGCAGTACAGTATTTGCGAAATTTCATAGTTATTATTTTTAGCTTCTTTTATTTGGATTGAAATGGTAATATTTATTTACGGCAACTATCGCTATCAATGAACATTCAGGCAGCCTTGGTCAGATGTTCCACCATATTTGCTATTATTTTATTACCAATTCTGAACAATTGTTCTTTTATTACCGTTTTCAGGATTTCGAAAATTATTTTATCGCGCCTATATAAATAAGCAGATAAATTTCTGGTCAGTCAAGATATCCATAAACATGGCAGTCCACGTATTAGGTGATTGTTATTTGCCCATAACAATAATAATTACATTTGTCTACCAATTAATAGTGTTTTTCATCACCTTTGCCTTACAAGTGGATGTTGGTACGTGAAAAAGAGGCTTAATTTGAATCATTCGATTTTATTTATTTCTTTTATTTTTATTATTTTTTTTTAATGTTAATAATTCTCAAATAAATTGATAGCTACGGATATCGGCGGTTTGTTTAATGATAAAAATTTTGATTTCGTTTATTAATTTATATATTATGGTATAACTGATAATCTAAATCATAGGTGGGTCAAATGTAGCATTACTTGCCGTCTTAACTTTAGTCCTTAGTGAAGTAAGTTTTAGAAATAGAATATTACTTTTTGCATTTTATAATAGCTTAATATACATATTATTTGTATGATTAATAATATATATTGTATCTTATATACAGACATATCACACTCGTCAAATAATTGCTACGACATTTCAAATTATATGGGGTCTTCGAATAGGATGTAAGTTTCATTTTTGATTCATCCACCATATTATAATATTTTAAATAATTTCGTTTATTATTATTATTATTATTAGTATTTTGCCTATACCGAACGCTAAAATCTGATCACAAGGACTCTCGCTTTAATAAAATTCGTCACGACTTTTTAAAACTTTTTGGATTTTTTTTCCTTCAGATAAGCTGGGTCTGGGCTGTTAGTGTACCGGTTTCATTTATGAATTCGGAAAAAATTGTCAAATTTGCGGATCCAGGTTTTGGAAGTGTCACTGACATTTTGGGTGTGATTTTGTTTGTTATTGGATTTTTAATTGAGTTTATTGCTGATATTCATAAGGTTATCCGAATTTTTTTTTTATGTTCATATTTAGCATAACATTATCAGCTAATTATTCTTATTATTTTTATCATTATTATATACATATCTGATGTCATTTAGTTGATATTTCGTATCAAACGATCATCTGAAGATGAATTTATAAACGCTGGACTTTGGGCTTGGAGTAGGCATCCAAATTATTTTGGAGAAATTACGGTAATTGTCTCTATTTTTATGTTATATTGATAAAGCAAATTTTTTATCTAATTTAATTTACAAACAACCGATTTTAATCGCACAGCTTTGGTATGTTTCACTTTTATTTATTTCTCAAATACAGTATTCTTAATTATTATTTAAATGTTGCTAGAAGGTTATTATTGCAATTCTAGGATCGGAATATATTTATTATGTTTACATTCTAATATCGTCGATACAGCAGCTGCAATTATTTCCTTACTCTCTCCATTAGTCACAATTGGCATGTATTTATATATATATATATATATAAACGTATCTCTTATTTATCTTTTCACATTTTCAAATTCAAATTATTAAATAATTAACCATTGTATCTTTCTATAGTGATTTTACTATTCATAACTGGAATGCCATTAAGTGAACGACCAGTTCACATAAAACAATTCAAAGCTGGGAATTGGGATAAATATTCTAAATATTTATCTCGTACAAGTTGCTTAATTCCGTTTCCACCACCATTATATGAACCATTGCCACAAATTATAAAAAGTACTTTGTTATTGGAATTTCCCATTTATAAATTTGATCCGGAATCAGCAGGTGATTTGGTTGAGAAAAATAAAAATGTGGGAGATAAGAATATTTAAGCTTTATAAATCAAATTCATGAGATTTAATAGTATTTTTTATACCCATTATTGATATTTTTATATTATTTATGTTATTTTAAATTATAAATTATATATATTATATATATTGTTATAAATTATGAACTGTACGTATATATATTTTCAGGATAACAATGGTAAATAAATAGCAATAAGAGAAATTCGATCATGATACGTAATATGGTTAAAATACCAAAAGTAGCTGTGAAAATACCAGTTACGAATAAAGTTTTTATTCTTATTTAGGTGTAACTAATTACATGAGTTCATATTTAAGCCACGTGTAACTAGATATTCTTATAATAAATATACTACAGTACTAGGCTAACATCGAATCTGAGCTTAATGTTTTTTTACATTAAAATGCAAATTAAAAAGTGTTCAAAAGAGTGCCGCAAAGAGAAACCTGTAATTCTTCATCTAACAAGAATTACAGGTTTTTTATTTGCGGCACTCGGACAGTCACCAAGTTATAAAATTACGTTATTATTATTCTCGCTCGGATCAGTTTTATTGATTTATGAAAACACTATGGTTGTAGTGCCACGCTGCGGCCCATCCCATTAATTTCACAAACTACATCTGAATACGTTATTTACTAGCTATACTTTACTCCTTATTTAATTATCCACGACTATGCAAATCACGTGGCGAAACTTAAAGAGAATCGACAAGTACGTGCCACGATGAAAAGTTTACATTTTTTTTTGTTTTTTTTTTCAATTTTCTCTTTTTTCCCCTTTTCAATTTCTTTCCTTTATCAATTTCTTCCTTTCCCAATTTCTAACCTTCCCGATTTCTTCCTTTTCAATTTCTTTCCTAAAAATTTTCTTCTTTTTTTTCAATTTTTTTTGCCCTTTTCCTTTTTTTTTTTTTTTTTTTTTTTTTTTTTTTTTTTTTTTTTTTTTGGTCCCCTTTCGTAAGGTCCCGTCTTAAGTCAGGGCGCGTAAGAAAAAAACCCTCAAAGTTTCAAAATCCCTACTTACCCTTAAATATCATATTCCTTTTTACTCACAACAATATTATCCCTTAAACATCAACATGTGATGATTTCTCGCGATAATAACCTTAGCATGATTATCATTATACATCAGGTTATTATTCTCGCTTAGATCAGTATTATTAATTTATGGAATCTTCTTTAGTATAGCTGGGCAATATAGAAATATAAAAAAACTCTAACCCTAATCTAACTCTATTTAAACTATAACCCTCATCCTAACACTAACTATTTATAAATTTGGTTAAATTAGTTTAAAT
>CAJVPU010000686.1:0-16041 GCA_910591775.1 Dentiscutata heterogama | reverse complement strand
TTGAGAAGGAATATCAGGATGAGGTTTATAAGAACTTAATAATTCCTTACAAATTCTATATTTTGCAATATAAATATTTTTTGTTTGGAGATCACAGGTTCTTTTTCACCTTTGTATATATTATATAGACAAATAATCTTTTTTTGAGTTTTTGTTGCAGATAATTTAATAAATATTTAATGACTCATTTTCAAAATATTTTAAGAGTTATAATATTAGATATTGGAAGGCATAGCAGACAAGAAGTCTTTAAATACAAAATTTTGTAATATATTTTATTATTTGCTATATTACTATAATTTTTTACAGTGATTAAGAATGGATACAAAAGATATCTTATAAAAAAATTAATAAATTCTCTTTTATGTCTTATATTTTTAACTACAAGTCAATAAATATTATTTAAAAATTTCCTTTAACAATATATTCTTAAAAGTTTCTTGTAACAAATTTCAAACTATTAGTACTATTAAAGAATAGAAATCTCAAAGAATAGTTGTTTACTACACATAAACCAGAACAAGAGTATTAGTAATTTAGTCTATCAAAAATAAACTAAAAAAGAAATAGTATTAAATTGCAATGCGACTTTCCAAGATAAGCATAAACTTATTGTACTATACAAGTTTAACTTAAATAAGTAATATAATGTATCATTATAATATATATAATAATTAAAGAGTACAATTTCAAGAGATCACTAGCAACATACCAATATTTATTCCTGTAATATTAGTAAAAAAGATTTAAAATTAGTTTTAAAATATAGCTGTAATAAATATAGTTAATATAATTACAGTACAGGTTTATTAAAAATAATACAGCATTTCAATCAATTAATAATAGGTGAAATCAATTAGCCTATATTATACTGATATTAATATAAAATATATAGACTGTATATCTAAAAAAGTATCTATTGTCTAATATAAATATTATATAGAACTCTAATTTATATAGCCTATTAATGATTTTAATTAAGATAAAAATTTTGGTATCCAAATATCTATATAAAATTACATTTAATACTTTAATTTCAAAACAATGCCAATATATATCTTTATATCTAAATAAATAAATATATATTTAAAAAAAAATAAATACATATCTAATAAATTATTATATATATAATATAAATACAGTATATATCGATAGCATAAGGTTATATAAATTTGTAAATTACTTAACCTAGCCTATTTTGAATCCTGATATCTGTAGCAGTATCAAGTCTAGAACAATACTGATACATATCTAAATAAATAAATATAGTGCCTATAAGGTTATGCTTCAATTTTTAAGTCTAGAATAATTCTAATACATGTCTAAGAAATTTTGCTTTGAAAATACATAGTAATTACTATGCCCCATAAGATCACCAACACTTCAGAATTTTAATTTATAACTTACTAGATATAATCTAGAGATTATGTCTAGTAAATTATAAATTTAAACCCAGAAGATTGTTTTGATGACATTACGTATTTTGTTTTGATGCATTATATATTTTTTTTTAATATCTATATAAGAGAAGGTCATGATACTCATATAATATGTTTTTTCTCTTCTTTACTTTTTCATGAAAGGTAATAAAAAAAAATAAACAAATAAATAAATAGTTCATATTATTTTTTCTTATAGATAAAAAAACTTATCTATTACTTTAAATATAGCAATAAAAAACTATTAACAATAAGCTATTCTAGCATTTTATCTTCTCTTTTGCTATCTCAAAGAAGTAAATCATCTGATAAAGGTAACAGAATACATATTGGGTATAAATTTGTAGTACATATACATATTCATGTTAAGTGTGACTCTATATTTTTTTTGTTGAGTAAATGGCTTTAAATAGCTTTGACTTTTTTTTTTGTTTTTTATTATAGATAAAATAAAAGTATTAAGAAATAAGATAAAAAATCTAGGAAGTAAATTCAATGAATTTATCAAAAATTCTAGAAAAAAGACCCAGAAACAAGATAGCAACAGCAGCAACAATAACAATAGCAATAACAACAGCAATAACAGCAGCAATGATAACAGCAATGATAGCAGCAATGATAGCAGAAGCAACAAAAGAAAAGGCAAAAAAACAAAAAGAGCTTTAAAAAGAAGTTGTAAGGAATTGTCATCTAAAACAAAAAAGTTATTAAGAGTATGTACAAATATCAGATTATTTTTGTTTCTCATTAGCAAATAAAGATATCAGGTGTTTTTATATATTTTGATTTATTGAATTTATCATCTATATATATATAAATATCAGGTATTTCATATATTTTTGATTTATTATTTTCTCATTTATATAGATATTAGTTGTTTCTATATATTTTTATTAATTTATTTTAATTTATTATAATAAAATAATATTATAATATCTATTAAAGAGCTTGATAAGCTGATACAACTAGACCCCAAAAAATTGTGAATAGATTTTAAACAAGAGTTTCTTCAAAACTCATTTAAAATTATCAAAAGAGATGTCTGAAGGTATCATGCTAGCAATATCCAAATATTAAAAATTATAAAGAAGCACTACTGGTACCAACAAGAAAAATGATTGATATAGCAGAATCTGGAAAAAGAAAAGCAGAAACATAGAAAAAATAAAGAACAACAAAGAATAACAGTAGTAAAAATTTTTTGTTTTCATTGTATTAATATATTAACTATATCACTATCAGTAAAATTTTAAATATAGTTTTAGAAAATCAAACAAAGAAAAAAGAGGTTCACCAACCTCCACCAAAGTAAAAGTGAACAACTAAAAAAACCTTCTTCTATATGATATTTCAGAGCATCAAGCTCTAAATAACGTAAAAAAAATTGTAGCCAAAAGTGGGTACCACAGTGATAAAATATTGGAAACAGATAATGAACTTGCTGATGATGAAAAAAAGAAAAGGATTCAACATTCTCTTGATAACAACCACAATAATCATGTAATGAAAGTTATAAAAAAAGGATAGCAGTCAAAAAAAGTAATTATTACAATAGATAATTTATATCTATATTGATACCAGTACTAATATGCCTTATATACTTTTTAGTTAAAGCAAATTTTGTTACTATGCGAAGATACTTTGCTAGCACAAAATTATAATAAGCTGAAATGGAATCGCTAGAAAACTGATATTGATGATAACTCAACATCACCAGTTAGAGCTTTTAGCTAGTATATTTTATGCAACTATATTCCAGCTGTTTCACTTGGTCCTGTTATAAATTTTCTTAGTGCTAGTGGTGACTCTGATAATTATTTAGAGTCTGGTGCTATTGTTCTTGATACATATTTTGTATCTGGTTCTGCCCTATCTAGTTCTGCTCCATCTAGTTCTGCTCCCGATATATATTCTGGGTTTGGGTCTAGATCTGGTGCTATTGCTTCTAATACTAATGCTGCCTCTAATACTAATCAATATGCTGCTCTCAATACTAATTGTTATTCTGCTCCTGATACTAACCACTATGCTGCTTCCAATGCTAATTGTTTTGATGCCCCCAAAAATAATCATTCTGCTGCCCCTAATACTAATTGTTCTGATACAAATAATCACTCTACTGCCCCTGTTATTAATATTAATGCTCCTGAAACAATTTGCAATAGAAGTTTTTCCAGTATTACTCTTAATATTATATCTTACAATTTTTAATATTTCTAATACAAATTATTTAAGATTTTTACTAATGTTTTATTCATATAATTTTTGAAGGGACTACTAATAGCAATAATGATAATGCCGATAGTAATCATGAATCTGGTAATGTATTTGATAGTTTTTATATGACTTGCTATATTTCTAATTAATTTGTTATATATTAATAATTATTTTAGAATTTAGAATTAAATAAAGTTTCTATAAATTATTCTGCCAATACTTCTAGATCTAAACTATATTATAGCAAGATTCAAGTCTAAAAGCTCTTAGAAATTCTAGGTATAGTATTAGAAAATAATTTTTTTTTAATTTATTTAATCTATATATTATGTATATATTTATTTAGTTACTAGTTATATATATATATAATATTTATAATAAAAATAATTAAACAAATAATAAAAATCAAAATGTAATTTTTAATTATATATTGGGAATAAATAAATATTTGTTTTTAATGTTATCTAGTAAAAACAGGATATTAAAATAATGCCTTTAGTTAACTAACACTTACCTTTATGTGTACCATTATTCACCTTTTATTTTGCCATATATGCAACAAAACAGAATAAAAGTAGATAGATATTGAAATCTTAATAGAAGCTCTTTAGTTAGCTAATATTTATCTTTGTATATACTATTATTTACCTTTTATGTAGCTATAGTTATCAATATTGGCAGAAAATAGATACATAATTTTAAATAATATATTGATATTAAGATAATAAAGGATACCCATTATTTAGCTAATGTTTATTTTCCATTCTTCTGATATTTATCTTTTATACTTTTATAGATCTGTCAAACATGTGTAGCAACTAGATATATAATCATTATACAAATGATCAATATTAGAAAATTAATAGATACCTTTTATTTATCTTGTATTTACCTTTTATATTATACTGGTATTTATCCTTCATGTTACTATAGATCTGTCAAACATGTATAGCAACTAGATATATAATTACTATACAAAGGATTGATATCAAGATATTAATAAATACCCTTTATTTATCTTTTATTTACCTTTTATGTTGTACCAGTATTCATCTTTTATATTACCATAGATCTGCCAAATAGCTGTAACAAACCAGATTAAAAGTGGATATATAAAGGATAGATATTAGGACATAAAAAGGTATCCTTTATTTAGCTAATATTTATTTTGAATATACTGATATTTATCTTTTATGTTTCTAGTATATGCAGCAAAACAGATATATAATTATTATATAAAAGATCGATATCAGGATATTAATAGATATTCTTTATTCATCTTATATTTTTTTTTATATTGTACTAGTATTCATCTTTTATATTACTATAGATCCACCAAATAACTGTAGCAAATCAGGTTAAAAGTGGATAAATAAAGAATAGATATCAGAATAATAAAAGGATCCTGGTATGTATTCTTTATGTATTTATTAAATCTGTGTAACTATATTAATTTTATTTAATCTACTAATATTAAATAGCTATTCAAAATACTATTACTACTACTAATTAATCTTATTAACTCATCTATTCTAACTATCTTTTATAATAGTAATACCACCTTATAGTTTATCCAAATTGCAATAATTAATTTATCATAAAATTAATTTACTTTTTATACAGATGGCTCTGTTAAACAACTTGTATTAACTAATACTCTATCAGTATTGGCTGGGTTCAAGTTCACAATAACCAAACCATACAAAACTTTTCTGCTCAAATTTCAAATTAGCTCTCTTTTTACAAAGCTAAACTACTAGCAATACTTTATGTTATTTCAACAATTCTACATAATTCTACATTACAAATCTTTACTAATTTGCAATTAGTTATATATAATAAACTTCAAACTCTATCTCTTTATTCTACCAAATATTTTAAATCAAACTTTTGGCCTATTTGATGTATACTTTTTAATATTTTAAAAGCTTTTAATATTTAACTTTCTCTTTACGAAGTTTAAGTTCATTCTGATAATACTTTTAACAATCTTACAGATTTATTTGCTAATAACTATTCTATCTTCTTTATGCTATTATTTAACTATACTAATCTTTACAATCTTTATTTTACTTTATTTTAGAAAGACAATTTTATTAAAAGTTCTACTTATTAATTTATTAGAAGAATATGCAATACACACAATATAGCTCTATGGTCTTTCTAATATGATACCCAGAAATAGTTACATTTTTTTTTGCCAAATTAACTAGAATGCTTCCTGGCTATACTTCAACAATAATTAAAAAATTTTTTATAACTTTACTAATCCTAAACTAAACTATCTAAAAATCTTTAATATTAAAATACTACTTAATATTTTCTCTATACATACATATTTTACAATATATATTCTTACTTATTTGTACTTTTCTTATAATATTTCATTTCTTCTTTTTACTAGTATACTTGCCCCAACAATACCTTTTTAATTTAAACTATTAACTTTAAAATACACAATACTTTATTTATCAACCTCTTTTTTTCTTAATTAAACAATCATATATATACTGTCTTCTATTCTGCTTTTAATTTTTTACTATTCTAACTCTATTTTTTCTCTTTTTACTTTATACTTAAAAGTCTTATATATCTAATTTAATCTTTAGATCTATTTGATATTTTATACTCTAACTCTTCTCAACTTATTATCTAACTATTTCTAAAAATTTCTAATTAACTTAATAACAATATCTGGACTCTATACTATATTATTATCTCTTGTTAAAAAAATTATATCAAATTTCTTCTACCTCTAACTACAATATAATATCTTAACCTTTTCTACTCTCAACTAATAAAAGAAACAATTTAACTATATCTATAGTTATTTCTACAATTCTGCTAATCAATTATATTTTGAATCTAATATTTGTTTTTTTTTAGAACAAGCTACTTTTAAATTTAATATTTGGTTTACTTTGTAGATCAAATATAATACACCTATAACTATATTTTAACAATTCAAATCTAGATAGGTCTTAACTACTTAGTAGGTTTAGGCTACAGATATTTAGTTTAAACTTTTAGTTTAAGCTTCTAGTCTAAGCTCTTATTCTTGTATATAATTTATATTTATTTATTTTTTTTTAATATTAGGTGAAGCTTGCTCTTATTTTTATTAAATTTAACAAAAACTTTTTATATAGTCAAGAAAAAGTTTAATTCTTTTAAATTTAAAACTAAGAAAAAAAAACTAATATATATCTAAGTAAATCTAAATACTTATTTGCATCCTAAATCCACTAGAGTAGCTAAAACTTATCTATATTTGGGGATAAGTAAGAATAAGAGAAGTGAGAAAAAGCCAAAGCAAGAAAAATTAGCTGTAGATATATAGAACAAATTTGTCTTTTACAAACTTTGGCATCCAATATTTATAAAAATATGAAGGGTGTGAAGAGAATTTAGTCTAGTTTATAATTTATATTTATTTGTTTTTATACAAATTAGTGTTTCTATAAATCTGAACTAAACTAAACTTTGGTCAAATTTAAATTTAGGTTTAGTTTAGTTATGTCAATATTGAATTTTTAAATCAAGTTTATATTTAGTTTAAGTTTAGTATTGTACTTTAAAATCAGGTTCACATTCAGTTTAGATTTAGTTCAAGGTTTATAAACATGTTTAGATTCAATAGTAGTTTAGTGATAAAATATATTAAAATTTTTTTTATTATTTTTAGAATTTTTAAATTTGAAGTTTTTTAAAGAAATCTTTTTTCTTTACTGATCTGGTTGGCTGAAAAAATTAGTCGTAGTTATCACTTGGATCAAAAAAAACCCCTGAAGCAGTGTCCAAATTAATGTGCGGAAGGGAGGGTGCATATTAAGAAAAAATTTCACTCTTTAAAGATTAACAATATGGGTTCTTTACACACATACGTTTAAAATTATGACGCAAGTGTATATTAAAATTTTTAAACTCGTATATGCTTTAAGCTTCAAAGTGCACCATATTTAATTAGTTAATTAATACTCCTCTATAATCATCCCTACATAATCACAAATTCAACATAAATTAACTTTAATTTTGAAAAACTTGTTAATAATTAACAAAAAATACTTCTGTATAGCACATCATAATAAATTATTATAATTACATACTTTTGCATAAAAACAAACTATATAAAGAAGTATAATTAATAATAAAATACTATAATAAAATAATTGTGTAATAATAAAGTTTTATGTACGTTTGTTCTGAGCTATTGTTTTACGTACATTTAAAAAAATTTTATGTCACTACAGTGTACTAAGCAGGAGATACTGAATTTATACGCTGTCTTGGAGCTTCAACCACCAATTTTTTTCATACACTCACGTTCATGTGGATATCCAATTCAAGATCTGAGGAGGTGGCAACACTGTTTAAGGAATTATGATGCAAATGTGCGTCAAATTAATATCATTATCTGTTATACGTACGTACATAATGCCACTAATACTTATACTAGCTATTAACATGTGCTTTCGCCCTAACACTAATATATATTTAAATTTTGATCAGATGAAGAATTGTAGTGGGTCTGCTTATGCAGGTAGTAAACCATGGAGTCATGCTATCATGCTTCACTAATTAATTGTTAATCGACTATGCATTAATTGCGCTGATATACTGTACGGTATGTGTGATATATGTTTATAAACAATTCCAATAAGTTTAATACGTATTTAGCAATCATAAATAGTGATGGGCATCATGCACCTTATCACTGCATGGTGCTTAGTCGATTATATACATTGATATCCGGTGATTATCATAATGTTAATAATGTAAGCAGTGCTGCTCACTCACCGACAATAATTTCACTAAAAGTTCACTTAGCCGATATCACATAGGGTTAGGTTATCTTTTATTAATTGCAGGTATAGGTATATTTTTAGTAAATTGTTACTTGGCGTGATGTCGGCTAAGTGAGGTGTCGGTGAAATGATTGTCGAAGTAAGGCGGATCCTAATGTAACAATTCGACATGCAATGATAAGCTCATGTATGACAATGTCATACATATTGGAGGATTTGGCGGAATTTGGTCTAAATTAGGATCCCTGGATTTAATAATTGAAAATTGGGACTGTTTTATTACAGTGCATTATTAAAATCTATAGAACTAATTTAGGCCCAATTCCACAAATTCGCCGATATGTTTTCAATAAAGGTTAAAAGAAAATTGATCCTACTCATATCACGTTTCCCTTTCAGACTAAGATATTACACTTCCACGTACGTACGTACGTACGTACATTAATTCTTTTGTCGACTATACTAGTATTGGTATTATTTATTTATCGCATGATCCATTATGCAAGTTATTATGTTTCACCACATCCAATTTAGGTTATATATTCGGAGATAGTTTTTTTTTGTTTTTAACAGAACTAAAATTTTTCACTAAAATTTTTGACGTTAAACTCAAAAAAATGCTAAAATTACCAAACGAATGCTTTTTTGAAATATTTAACAATCTCCGAACCAATCATGGAAGTTTATTTTCATGTATTCTTGTAAACCGTCAATGGTGTAGAATTATTATACCATTATTGTGGAGCGAACCAATATTTAAAGATAAAAGACTTATAAAAATATGTCTTTTAAAATTAAATATTGAAGAACAATCTCTATTAATTCCCTTTAAAATTCACTTTCCAAAATTTTCAAACTTATTATTTAATTACGCAAATTATATTACTTCTATTGGCTGTTACGATTTAAATTATGGTATCAAATATTGGCTTGAGGATAATTTTCGTAATTCAATTTGTGCTAGAGAATATGAGATTGTGAATGCAATTAAATATTCTTTAATTGCAATGATTTTACGATCAAGTAAGAAACTTAAACATTTAGAATTTGACCAACCTATTTGTAAAAGCATAATATTTAAAAATCTTTATAGAAAATCCATTACTTCTATTGTTTTTAATAATTCTGATTTTAAAACAATAGAAATATTATTGGAAATTCTTTGCACGAATACTGCTTTAAATTCCTTAACTCTTCATAATCATATTAATTTTGAAGGAATAAATGCTTTAACAAAGGCTCTTTGCACAAATACTACTTTAACTTCTTTAACTATTCATAATTGTGATCTTTGTTTTGAAGGTGTAAAGGCATTTGCAAAAGTTCTTCGCATAAACACTGCCTTAACTTCTTTAAATATTCATAATAGTAGTCTTAATGGACTAAAGGCATTAGCAGAAGCTCTCAGCATGAATACTACTTTAATTTCTTTAAATCTTTCTCATATTTATAATATATATTCTCCTGAGGGAGTGAAAGCATTCGCAAAGGCCCTTTGCATAAATAATACTTTAACTTCTTTATCTCTTAATGATAATCTATTTGATTCGGAGGGTGGGAAAGCATTAGCAAAAGTACTTTGCATAAACACTACATTGATTTCTTTAAGTATTTGTAATAATCAACTTGGTTCTGAGGGTGGGAAAGCATTAGCAGAAGCCCTTTGTAAGAACACTACTTTGACTTATTTAGATCTTTCGGATAATCAACTTAGTTCTGAAGGAGGAAAAGCATTTGCAGATGTTCTCTGTAAGAATTCTACTTTAACTTATTTAAACCTTTCACATAATCAACTTGATTCTGAAAGTGGAAAAACATTAGCAGAATCTCTTCGTATAAATACTACTCTGACTTCATTAGATCTTTCATGTAACCATCTTGATTCTGAAGGAGGAAAAGCATTTGCAGAGTCACTTTGTAAAAACTCTACATTGATTTCTTTAAATCTTAATTATAATCTTCTTGATTCTAAAAGTGGAAAAGCATTAGCAGAAGCACTTTGTATAAACACTACTCTGACTTCTTTAGATCTTTCACATAATTTACTTGCTTCTGAAGGTGGAAAAGCGTTTGCAGAAGTTCTTTGTAAAAATATTACATTAAATTCTTTGAATCTTTCTGAGAATATACTTGGTTCTGAGGGAGGAAAAGCACTTGCTAAAGCACTTTATAATAACACTAACCTGATCTCCTTAAGTCTTAATGGTAATTACCTTGATTCTGAGAGTGGTAAAGCATTAGCGGAGGCTCTTTGCACAAATACTACTCTAAATTCTTTAGATCTTTCGCATAATATACTTGATTCTGAAAGAAAAAAATCATTTACCCTTTTTAGAAACTCATCTCTAACTTCTTTAAATCTTCGTAATAAGGTCACACAAGCTTGTATAAACGGTTTTTATATCAAAGACTGGCTTTCTGTTACACTTTCACCCAGATTTTGAATAAATTATAGAGATAAGTTTAAGTTAGGCTGAAGCAAATTATCTGCTAATGTTTTTAATACTGAAAATGTGAGGCAAAAATTAGTATGCCTTTAGGAAATTAAAAACCCATATTGGAATTTGAATGCTCACTATGAGTGAAATTCATGAAAATATTCCTTTCTCAAAAATATTTTATAATCTGTTCTTAATGCACAAAATATTTCACACACACACATGCAAACATTTTTGACAACTTTTTAAGTGCATTGTAATTTACTACATTGCTACTTGGGTCCAGTGTTTCGGGCGAAACCCGATTTTGCAGATCATTTGCAGATCAAATCGGGCGAAACTAGTTTCGGAGGGTTTCGGACATATAGGGCGAAACTAAAATTCCTCTGGGCGAAACGTTTCGGATTTGGAAAATTGTTTCGCCCGAAACACTGCTTGGGTCTATATAAAAATCCGAAAATCCCGAAATTTAATTGTCGCATTGTGTGTTGTCGGGTTCCATTATTCAAAACCCGCTTAATTTGGAACTCAACATCACATGATTCGACAATAGGTAGCGATTAGGGTTGTTAAATTAATGTAAGTTATATATAAGTTACATGTAAGTTACATGTAAGTTACATGTAACTTACACTATAACTTAAGTAACTTACCATGTAAAGTAAGTTGTCAGGTAAGTTTTAACGACCCTAGTAGCGATACATCGCTATGGTGTTAAATCACAAAATTCATTTTTTAATCTTTTTGATTTAAAATGCTGTTTGATCGAAGTTTATACAGAAATACGTTAAATATATGGGTCTTTGCCTTGAAAATCACCTTCCAACATTTCCGATCGGGTTAATTCGGACAAATCAAACCCGTGTATTAGTTCATGTTTATATGTAAATACCTTTTGTATTTATAGATTCAATAGTTTATCGAATAAACTATTGAATAAATAAAGGGGGTTTGCATATAAACATGGACTAATACACGGGTTTGATTTTGTCTGAATTAGCCCGATCGGAAATTTTCAAGGCAAAGACCCATATATAGTGATTTAATAATCAAAATAATAATTATCAAAATATTTCACGTATCATATTTTTATATTGAATTATATTTTAAAGATCAGAATTTTTTAATAATGCCAAAATTTTCTAATATCACTAAATCTGTGTAACTTAAACAAGAAAAAGAAAGCATATTTTATAATAAAGAATAGCATTAAGTCGTTCTTTATAATTGTTATTTAATGGCCAAAAGTATGCAGCATATAATATGACGTTTTATTTTATTAAATATTATAATCCTCTACCTTTAGTTTATTGCAGAATTATATTTTGTTAAAGATCTTTTAATTCTGTCACTTATAGTTTTACAAGTTTGCAATAATTCACGTACGTACGCACTTCATTTTTAACGTATCAGGTATTGATATTGTTATCATCAATCATATATCATATGGAATTCGAAATTTTTTTACAATTTCACGTGGTAAAACATCATCATGATGTCATATAAAACGAAGAATAACACTTTTATTTTCCACTCCGGAGAATAACCCGGTAGATCAATCAGCCGGGGACTTTCGAGCTCCAAGCGATTGAGAATTTACTTCTTATTCCCGCTTATGCGGAAAATAAATAGTACTTATTATTAATACTATTGTCAATTTATATAATGACATTATGGCAATAGCAATGTAAATAAGGTAGATCTAAAGATATAAATCTACTAGTACAGTGACCGGACTTGTCAACCCGTGGCTCGAATAATTCGAAATTATCATAATTTAAATCTTGAAATTTTAAATCGCGAGTTATCTTTAAGAAGATGATTAATAATTTGCATTTTTGTGTAACTCGCTATTTAAAGTATGTTTTTTGTAACTCGCAATTTACAAAACTTATGAATTAATCGTCGTGGTTCGAACTCAAGTAAGTAATTCGAGCATTCTTCTTGGTTTAATTCACGAGTCACAAGTTGATGCGAATCCAGTCACTACTTTAGTAGAAATGAAAATGTTGTAACAAGATAGACAATATAAAAATTTTAGAGACATACACCAAAATAAACAAATGCGTACGTACGTACAATATTAAATGTGAGGTAAATCTATTAAATAGTATATTTATCTAATAATGATGATTATTATTATACAGGCCAATGGCATTGGATATAATGAATCCATAGTGGATTACTTTTAAAAAGTCTAACAGTCTCTCTATCTTCACTATCAATCAGTGATTTACTTAAATACATGCACGGTTCACTCGATCCAGCCCCCCATATCCAAACTTTATCTACAACCCATAAATCATTGGTAGTGTTTTCTATCGGCATTACGATATATGGACCTCTAAAGCGATTTATTGCTTTATATGACCATCCTGCAGCAGTAAAACCGAATGAACAACCATATGTAATTATCATATCATCGCAAAAACTGAGAATCTTCATATTAATAAGAGCATTTAATTCTACTCCAAGATTATAATTAATAGGATCCGTCATATCTAAATTATTTTTTACATAATTAATTTTAAGAGAATTCATCTTACTGGAATCAATAGATTTGTGAAGGGCACTTAATAAACTATCTCGATCTACATTGGTATCAGCTATTATAAATATAGAAACTTTCTTTTCATTGATTCTCAATAACAACGCTTTAACAGCTTGACTATAATGTTCTACAGGTGTAATCATATCATATACTGATCTTCTCGATCTTAAGTAAACACCTATATTATATTTGTTAAAATTGTTTTTTATAAAAGTTTTTACCTGCTTGTTAATATTCGATCTTAATCTCAATAATTTCAGACTAATTGCTGTAAAAACTTTATAATCAGGTATAACTTCATCGAACCATTTTTTATAGTGAGGGTTCGACATCACTGGAGCGCACGCATAATCCCATGTATGGACATATAAAATGTCATACGATTTTACTTTTTTATCACTCAGATTTCTTTTGGTTATTAAAGAAAAGTCATTGTTCGCAATGTCATGCAAATATTTAAAAGTACTATTTTTATATAAGCTGGAAACAGTGTTCCAATCATGATCGAAATCTTTCTCAAAATAATATTCAAAATTTTCATATCCTTCAATAAAAAATAATCTATCAGAAATAATCGAGTACAAGAATCCACAAATTATTCCAGGTAATCGATTTCCATGTCCTGTTAGCATATCTGGTTTAACAACAACAACTTTTGGAAGGCTTGTAAAAGTATTGGTCGAATTTAATAAATTTTCAATGGTTTGATTGTGTTTTTTAATATAATTACTATATATTACTGCAAATTCTTTATATTCATAATCTTTTATTCCATCAATCAAATCGTCTTTTTCTATGTTAGTATTTGGTTCTATCGTATGTGAGTTGTTCGATATACTCTTCTTATTTAGAACTAATGTATTATTTTGGTCCTTTACGTTATCTACATTATTCGAGATTATTGAAAGAAATGTTAAAGAAAAAATAATCAACCCTAAAATAATAATTAACAGTCTTAACCACTTAGTGTGTGACATGAATATAAGAAACGAATATACGTATAGCAAAAACCTTTTTGACAAAAATTTTTATCATATAAACAATATACACAGAAATTTGTATACGTACACACAATAAATTTGTGTATATGTATACACTCCTACAATGATCGCACAATTGGGTAACAAATGAACCAAATCGATACGTATAACAGATTTAAATACACAAAACCACGTACGTAACAACCTTTTGCCATTTTGAGATGTGAAAATTTTTGTTGCTATACGTATTACAGTCAGACATCCCTAGGTGCACTTCTCTAAGTGCACGGATTATGTAAACTCTCTAAATGCACGGTATAGTCCGGTCCGAGCTTATAAGAGCTCTATATATTTTGCTCTCTATAATTGCACACCCTCTCTAAGTGCACACTTTTCAATGGTCCCGAAAGGGTGCACTTAGGGAGGTCTGACTGTACTAACTCTAATATTGAACCTAGGTGCCGCACAAAAAATGCGAGGCAGATCCTCGATTTTGATTGGATAACGGCCGAGGATCTTCAAAATTTTGGCCCGCATTACATAATTGTTAACTAATTTCCGGCCGGAATTAATAAACCCGCATTGTGGTAAATTTGGCCCAGGAACAATTTTCACTTACATATGGGCGAAAATTTCCAATTTCGTGATGATTTAATGTGAGTGATTAGGTTACTGTAATCAATGACTTGATTTGGAAATATTTGATATTAACTGTATAGTTTCATTCAAAGATTGAATTTTTTATTTTGCAAGGAACTAAATAAATACCGTAATGCATATTTTATTAACATTCCAGATCAGCAGAATCTGCACCAAACTAAGATGAATACGTATAAATCAATATCTTGATTTAGAAACATTCTATGGGTGGGTGATGTCTTATTTATACGTACACTATAATAAATGGGCGTTATTAGTGCCCTTACCGTTACAACTTAAATTCAAATATAATTAAAATTGGTATAAAGTTAGTGCAGTTATACCGAATTAATTATGAGATACAACATTAAATACAGTAGTTATGGTTTTTAATTGGCTGATCATCTTATGGATAACTGTAAAGTATTTCTGAAAATTAGAAGCCATAACATAAAACAACCTTTTATTGGCATTGGTATTCAGATTCATGAATAGATGTTATCAAAAAGAACAATAAAATAAAATTACTGAATAAGGTGGTAACCATAATAGCATCAAAAACGGAATTTTTTAGTTTACTCCATCGTTTTAGCCGACTTCCTATTTGGATCTTGTCACCCACAAGCATAAACAAATATGGGTGGCATGAAATTTTCAAGTATGTAACTTTTACAATACTACTATGTTTCAGGATGCAAAAAGAAGCGTGTAAGTAATTATATTGATAAAAAAAAAATTTAAATAATTAATGAATATAATTTATTAATGTATCGAGCGTTGTATGATATTAGTAATTGATTATTCAGAGCGACTAGAAACGGATTTGAAAAAATATTATGGGATAAAAAGTTTTGAATATTCACATTTTGGTGATCTCGAACCAATTGGTCGCGGAGGATCTGCAATTGTATACTCGGCCATTTTTCAAGGAAAAAAATATGCATTGAAAAGTTTAAACAATAACCTGGGATT
>CAJVPU010000685.1:0-16055 GCA_910591775.1 Dentiscutata heterogama | reverse complement strand
GTTGCAAGTATGGCTAGTCGTACTCTCACTTGTAAAAGCCAAAGAGCTTAAATAGGTAATCTTCTAGTTAGATTGCAGGTATGGCGGCTAGTGTAGAACTTGGGCGGACTACTTAAATAGACAACCAAAAGTTGTATGTGTGGCTAGTTGTACCTTTATCATAATTGTAAACATTGTTAATTATCTAATAAAAAGCCCCCGGCCATAGAGGTCACCTTAACACTGAAAAAAATCATAATATTAATATATTGCTAAAAGACTTTGTTAAAAAAGTTACAAGCTTATATTTAGATACAGAGTAGATATTATTACAAAGTAGAAATGAAGATAAATAAATATTAAAAAAATAAAGAACTATAGATATAGCTTTGAAAAAAAAAGCAAAAAATAAACTTTTAGAGATGTAGCAGCTTAGTAAAGTAATTTAGTCATTATCTTATTAAGTAGCAGATCTAAAGTTCAAATTCTACATATAATATTTTTAAAAAATAAATCTATATAATAATAACAATTATCTATTAATTAGTTGGATTTAAAGTCTATAATTTTGATTATATTATTTAATATAAGAGCCTTGATATATAAATACCAAGAAACTGGTATAATTGAAATCTGTTTAAAAAGATCCAAGTAAGAAGTAACTATAATCTTTGATAGTGCTACAGAAAAAACCTAAATTTGAAAGTTAGAACCAAGATTGGAGAACTAAATAACAACAAGATCCTTTAGTAAAGAGATTTATCAACCCAACTATCAATTTAAAAAAGCTAAAAATCTGCAAAGCTATTACAAAGTACACTAATTCTGGCTAGCTAGCATGAGAAACTAATAGTAAGAGGCTCTATCTACTAAACTAGAGATTATAAAAGTTGGGCAAAAAACTAATTAGACAAAAAAATACTAGCTATATTTAAAAAACTAGCTTACCAAATTGGAAAAAAAAGATATATATATATTAGAAAATCATATACTAAAAAGAGACAAGGCATCTAAAGCCAAGCCAAGGTCAAATTTTTTGAAGTATTGGTTAGAAATAAGAAATAGACTAATAAGAAAATAACAGAAAAAGGAAAAGTTCAAATATGAGTATTAGGATTAAGAAATAAGCTTTATAAAGACAAAAGTAGTTAAATAGAAAAAAACTCAATTATGATTAGGAGCCTTGGCAACTGCACAAAACCAGGTTAGTCCAAATAGAATAGAGAAAGCTTTGGTAAGTTTATCTTGAGAATAATCATATATCTGCTTAATAGAAAAATACAAGCTGATAATTAGTCAATATAAATCTAGAATAAGTTATAGAAGTTCTAAAGCAAAGTATACAATCTAGTAAAATAGTCAAATAATAGTTCTTAGATTAGTATAATATATCTAAAATAGTTAGGATTAGAAGGTTTAAATGAGTAACTTTCTAGTTAAGTTATAGATATAGCATCTAGTATAAAACCTGTAGACTATTTAAATAAGCATTTAAAAGGTGCATATAGAAACCCCCATAGCAAAAAGGTGTATTAGGACAAAAATTTTAATTTTGTAATTTTATAAAAATTTTAATCCTATTAGTCTAATTCTTCAAGAAATCAATTAAAATAAAAAAAAAATTTTTGGCCCAATGCATTCTTTTGCTATGGGAGGTCTCATATATAGCTAGTTGTATTTTTATTATACAGTCAACTCTTTCTATACTGAACCCTTGGTTCTGGCCAAAAAAAAAGTTCGTTATACAGTACTACTATGTTTTCTTAAGAGCCGTAGCTCTTGTTATACCGAATTAAATTAAAATTTAAAAATTTTAAGTTCGTTATATCTAGAGTTCGTTATAAAAAGGTTCGTTATATACAGAGTTGACTGTAACTATAATAGCAAATAATTACTAATAAAGAGTTCTCTATAGCCAAAAAGATTATCTTAATACTAAAAAAAATAATAATAAACCTTTAAAGTTAAATGTATAAATAATTTGCTTTTAACAAAAAGTTTGTTTTTCTGTTAAAAGCTATTAGTATATAAAAATAATATTTGTATAAGTTGTTTGAAAGAGCTAGAAATATAAGATTACTTGGCAAAGTATGAAATTGTAAAAATATATAATTAAAAACAGAAAAAAAATAGTAAATAAAATTATTAGCAAATTAAACAAATACAAAAATTTGAATACAAAATCAAAACAATTGTAATATAATATAATTTTTAAATAAAACTTTAACAAAATTTAAAAACTAAGCCTAATTAATAAGAGAATTTATAAATACAAAAATTAATAAAAAGAATACAAGAAAAGCTATATACAGATCAAAAAACTTATAGATATATAAAAATATTACTAGTTAAGACTTTCTGGAAAGCTTTCTTTAAATAAATATAGTACTTTTGATATAAAATCTTTAACAAATAGAAAAAAAACAAACTAATAATAAACAAGAAGAAAAAACACAAAATAAAAAAATATAAAAAAAGAAAAAAAAAGATTTCTAAAAAGCAAAAAAAATAACTTAGAAGCAGACAAAGGAAACCAAGCAAGTTTAAATATATTTAAAAAAGCCAAAACAGAGAGAAAAGAAGAAAAACTAGTAGTAAAAAAACTTGTAAGCTTTATATTAAAGGATCTTATCAAAAACATAGCTAAACCAATATAGTTATCTTTATAAAACTATCCTATATAAAAATATAATTGATTTTGATATGGCTAATAGCTATCTTCTAAGAACACTTGAAAAGCTCTTTCAGTAAGTTGAAAGCTTCAAAAAGAAAAAAAATAGCTATTATGGCAGGTCACACCTGGGCTTATAAAAGTTAAGTGAGTCTTATTAGCAATTAAATATAGTTTTTTTTTAAAAATTTTTAGACTGCTTATTGTAAGTGCAGAATATGTATATACTTGAAAATTTTTTTCTTGCAACACTGGCCCGCTGCTGTATAATATACCCAGTCAGTGCACTACGGTAATAGGTGCAAAACCACCATAGGTGCGTTTTCTAATCCATGATTGGTTTACCGACAACCATTCCCCGACATAACCATTTTCCCGTCAACCCCGACATGACCATTTCCCAACATGACTGCTGGGGAAATGGTCATGCCGGGGAAATGATTGTCGGTGAAATGGTTGTCGGAAAAATTATGTCTGGGGAATAATTTTCGGGTTGTCGGTAAACCTGAATGATTTTCAATTAACTACATAGCGATAGTTTATAAATTTAGATACATACGTTGACTATTATAAAACAAATTGCGTGACAAATCGTAAAATGTACATATACTGTACAAGTTATATACACTCTATCCTCGTTATAACTATAGATGCTGGTGAAATATGGTGAAATGTGGTGAAATAATTTCACCACTATTGGTGAAATTGGTGGTGAATTGGAAATTAATTTCACCAGCATCTATAGTTATAACGGACCCCGATATAACGGATACCATATTATTACGGAGTAATTTTCTAAACAATTTAAAATTATTATTATTATATTATATTACATTATAACGGATATTCATTTATTATGGATATAACGGACAAAATCTTTCAGCCCGAAGGGTCCGTTATAACGAGGGTAGAGTGTATAGTGCTCGGCACAATCAAACAAAAATTTGACAGTCAAATACTTGTTAATACTTGTGATTAAGTCGACATCAAATGATTGCAGATTAACCAATAGTATATATTTAGCTTTGGTTAATCTGCAATCGTTTGACATCCGATTTAAACATAAGTATTAACAAGTATTTGTCAAATTTTTGTTTGATTGTGCCGAGCACTAGTTATATATATGTAGCATAATATAATTTTGACTATACATTTAATTTTCAAATTTTGTTAATTTTTTAAGTTTTTTTAACATCCAAGAATCCTTATTCACCGCAGCTCAATGTTGTCACATTAAAAAAAGATGATAAACAATGTGGCTCGTCCACCATTAGCACGGAGCTCGTAGAACGTTTCGAGTGTAGAAATTTCTATAAATACTATCAATGATTCCATGACTCCGAACTCCGCAGTTAATTTATCAGTGCATTTGTACATCGTGTGCATCGGAGTTCACAATTTTTTATTTGTCATAAATAGTTATATATATATATAAATATATATTTATATGTATTTATATACTATAAGAAATAAAATTAAGGTTAATACAGTAATAAGAAAACTTATATGTATATCGATATGACGACATATACGTATAAAATATAAATAAAATAAAATAAAAAATATAATATAAGGCAGTTATCAAGTCAGACTTACCCACGTTCTCCTCAGCTTATCGAAAATCTAGCTTAATACCTGTTCAAATTACACAATGTATGGTGATTGATATAACTTGTGCATCACGTATTTAATATCATCTGTGCCTCAACAAGTTAGCATTCCGGATTGATTGGTACATAAAGTATAAATCACAAAATTCCTTTGTCTTTGCGAATAAGCCTCTCCCTTTGCTATTGCTGGCAACTGCGAGTCTGAAATTTGTTAAATTTTTTTGATTTAAAGTTCGGCGTTTATCTGTTCGGTTTATTTAGTTTATTTCGTTTTGTTTCATCGCCAAATTAAGGTAAGTTATTTTTACTTTGTACTATTATTTATGTAATAAATGACTAAGATCGTCCTTATTTAATTTGGCTATCTCATAAATCCGTATTTCTTTTACCTCCTTTTTTTGCCTTTTTCAAAATTATTATAATTTTATGAAAAAATAATCTTTTTGCCTGAAATATTTTTATATATTGAACTTCCGTGAAGTTTTTTCTTTTTATTTAAATTATATTATCGCTTTTTAAATAACAATACCTGTTGCGTATATTTGAATCGTTTCTAATAACTTGTCTTTATAAACGACCTTTAACAAGGGCTTTAAGATTATTTTATGATGGCTAAGTTTGCCTTTTTGGTCCACGTTTTTTTTGTCGCTCTCTTGTTAGGTAAGTTATTAAAATAGAATTAAAATGTATTATTTATAATCTTTTTTATATGTTCGATACTTTTCATTTATTAAATGAATTCACGATTGGTTGTTCTCAGTTTTATCACAAGCCGGACCGATAAAAGATGAATCATCCACTTCAGTCAGCATAGCGGAAAAACAAACTTCTCCTACCAGTGAGCGCTTTATAGTAGCTGTTCAACGTATTGATGATCTCGTAGACGATGGAGGTGAACTGCTCGCGGAAAGAATCTCCGCAGTTGTCATTAAATTTGACCTAAATGACGAAGGTTTAAAGATGAACGATATCGCAGTTCCGTTGAATGTCACTTCTGTTCAGGTAAGCTGCGGCATTATTTGTGGAGGTGTGATAACTTTGTTCATTTCATGTTATCATTTTTAACCTTTGTTAATATATTTTTAGGTACTTCAAGCTGAGATTGTTCCAGCAAATATAACACAAGAACAACTTCAGGAATATGAAAACAGCTTCGACATTGGAATGGTAACTGTCGAAGTTAATACAATTGCCAAATCTTATCCTACTGATGATCCTAGATTCTCTCTTCGTCAAATCGTAATTGCCGTCCGTATAATCGAAATCGATGGTGTAACTGTCGTTCAAAATGATGTAGTTGAAAGGATCATTGAAGCTAAGATTGCCAATACTGCAACTCCTGCAGCAGATAATGCTTCTGATGTAAATAGCGCAATGACTGGATCATCTACTCCTTGTAACTTAAATTCCATATTCGCACGAATCCGTCATTGGTGGTGCTGTTCATCCAAGATCACTCGAGTGGCCATCATCTCCTTGTTCCTTACATCAATATTCGGTATCTTGTTTATGGTTATTCCTGCATCTATGCAAAGTATCGTTAAGAAGAATCTTGGTTTGAGACAACCTTATCAAGCTATTTCAGAACAACATGAAGATGATGAAGATGCTAAAGTTGAACAAGTTATTTTCATTGCTGATGAAGAAAAGCGGATGTTGATGGAGAAACATGAGAAAGAGGAGGGTCAACAATAGAGTAGTTTTTTTTTTTTAGCTTCGTAACTTTTCTAAATTGCACATTTTTCTTTTATTTTGTGTACTCAATTTAAGCTTTCGAATCTATGCTTGTATTTATCACTGATGTACTTTAGCGGTCTATTTTAATATGCCCCTTGCTTTTTGAACAAATTAGACCAGAAAAAAAAAAACATGTATCGAAGATTTTCGTTCATGTTTAACTATGTGTGTACGTACGTGTGCGAATAGCGTTATTAATTAAACATGTACGATAATATATCTAATATATTAGAATTAACGTATGAGAAACTACGTCACAATTGTTTAATGTACTATTTTATTATCCGTGCTTAAAACTTAACATAAAGAAAGGATATTACTATAAAATGTATTTATATAAAGAAGGTTATTTAACCTTGTTAGCGATTGTTTTCTACCTGATGTGACTGGATTAATTAGCATTTTTTTTATTTTTTACAATCGTTATCTTTACCTTTGTATAGATGCTTTTGAGTACATACAGGATATTTGTTTACGGCGACTATTAATATGGAATATTATGTGACAAGTTTAAACTCGTTCTCGATGAAATAAGCAAAGCCATAGACATTATAATTTTACTAAAAAATCCTATCTCGTTTCAAAGCATTAAACATTTAAATCCTGTTATAACTTCTTTTACACTTGATGAGTCGTCTTAGATCGAGCCCTCCTCGTATTAAAATATGTGGTTAATTTCGTTTTGAAAGAGATCAACCTACTTATAACAGAAGTTTCATCACATAGTTGCCGTCCAAATCCCAAATTACTTGAGACTAATATGTCTCAAATCATGGTCAAACTAAAGATTTGGGGGTGGTCAATAGAAACCAAACAAATTTATTAGATAAATTTGCTTGGTTCTATTGACCACCCCCATTTTATTAATAACATTTTGTAGGTTAAATGTCAATATATATTGCTAAAAAAATAAACGTATAATCTAAAAAATGAAATGTATCACTATATTTGCATTTGCTTTTTATATATATATATATATATATACTATAGGTCAATAATTATATCACAGTAATTTTTTTTATATCAATTTTCAAAATTATGTAGACCCGCCTAATCCTAGACCAATCAGTATCACCCATAATAAAGATCCTGCTGCCAAAGGCATTACAAGATTGTCATCTAACCCTCCCACATTTATTAATTCACTAATGCCACTAACTATGCCTGTTATCAAACATAATGCAGGTAATGATAATGCACTTTTATCCGGTATCCAATTTTCAACCTCAATTTTATGAAATTGTAACCCTCCACCCCAAAATAATAATGCGGCTATTGATCCAACTGCAATGGCTCCAATTGTGCCTGCCAACGATTTACCATTACTGAATCTATAGGTATAGTGTCCATATTTTCTACCGATAAACGATGCGGCAGTGTCACACCACGATAGTATGAGTATTGATATTGCTGCGATGTCCTAATAATTCCCCAAAAATATATACATACATACGATGTATATATAATTATTTAGTTAGTGTTTCGTAACATGATGAAATACACGTGACTCGCATTTCACAAATAAATTATCCATAAAATCACCCTTACGAAAATGATTATGTAATAACCAAATGAAACATGTTTTCCCATGATTTTTCATAAGTGCTTAGAAGTATAAATACCTTCGGAAATATTGACAGCGCGCCAATACACCCAGCAAGGTAAAATACTACACCGTTTATTTTACCATACTTTTCTGATTCTCGCATCAAAAATCCCAGTACTTTGATGTAAAGGTTATTAAATGAGACACTATTGAATCGTAATGCATCTGCAATTGACACTATTACAAATGCAATGAGTAGTATGTTACGGGTTGGGATAGGTTCCGCGGATGGATAGATATATAAGACAAGAAATCCTGATAAATCAAATGAAAGGTAAAGATTTAGTTTTATCAAATAATTGTCGGGTTGTATTAATAGCCCACATATAAAAAAAAGAAATATATCAATCAATGTCAGTTACTAAAAAAAGCATTTAAATTAGAACTGCATAAACTATCTCTATGATTTGGGAATTCTAAGAATACACCTTATTACAGTCACCCAAACACAATTGTCTTACTTTGCAGTTCTAAGTTTAACAAATCATAAAAGGTACCTCCTCAACTAACTTCGTTGCAGCAGTTAAAACTCATAATAAACAAGCTGATGCCTACCTATAGAAGTGTGTAAAAGCTTTCTTGGAATTTCCCATTCTTTTTTTGTTTGCTGTATATCGTTATCCTCGTCGTTACTCGTTAACCCTTGCTTTTTTCTTTTTTTCAAGCCTCTTAGCTTATGTTTAAGGTGATAACCACCCTTTGATGTAATGTTACGATGTATAGCCATGGTATAATTTACTTCAAAGAAAAAAACTTTTATAAATTCGCCTCCACTCGACCGTTAAAAGTTTTAAACTTTTTATGCTTAGTGAATTTCTATTGGTCCAGTATGCAACTATGCGAATTTAGCTAGTGATATAACTTTTACGTAAACAAAAAAAAATTCAGTCTCTGATTGGCTATTGATAAAAATACCAGTTGACATGAACCAGCAAATGTTTTTTTTACAAATTGCAGAATTGTTCTAGAGCGTCATCACCACATTTGTAATCACAAACCAAAAAATATATATATTGTCTATATACTGTCTATTATTTTGATTTTTATAAAATTGTGCTATCAGTTATCTGTTATCTGTTATGTTTTGATACGTACGTACAGTACGCACTTAGGTATTTTGGGTTGAGTATGCCAATACAGTAAAGTAGTACGGAACAGTGACATAAATTAGTACAGATATACGTACTAAAATCATGATCATTACGTCTTTAACAAAGAAATTAACATGAAAAAAGCTACTTTGGTACTCATCTGACCCTAAGCATTTAAAAGAATTCACATTATTTTGCAAATGTCGGACACTGTGAGGGCGGATCCCAAAACGCTGGTGTTTCACAGACAGTACTAAATACTATAATTAAATAATGATCTATATCGATATTTTTATTACATTACATAATTGATATATGCTGTGATATATATATATATATACTGTTAAATTCATCATGTGACCAGCATTTCGAGGGCTACAGACGCAAACTTACGATTCTGTCTTAAAAATATCTGTACGTACGTACGTACGTACTTCTATCATGTACAGATCACCAAGTAAATTGACTTTATAAAAATGTTTGCGAAAAAAATGTTAAAAAAGCATGCACAAATTTTAATAATTAGGGGACAGTAATGTACAGTAGTGTACCAAAAATGCGATCGATTAGTTGGCCAAAGATTTTTTTAAAAAAATCAACTAAAATCGATTATAGACAATATTAGATTTAATCACATTTTCAAAAAAAAATAAACATACTTCGCTATTTGCAAAGTCTTTATCGCTATTTTTGGCGTACAATCACACTCGATTACCTTAGCACGTTAATTAGATCGATGTCCGATTTTATGTTATTCAGAACAATTACATAAAATCTTCAATCAACGTGCTAAAGGAGTATACGCCAAAAAAAAATATTATGTGCCATTTTCAACAATTTCGAAAACAGCGATAAATAAAATGTGCCTCAAAGTGTATTTTACATTTCTTTATATAAAAAAAACAACCAATTGATTAATTAATCAATATTGTCAATCGATGTCAACTTGATCAACTAAACAATTATTGCGATGCAGATCAAAAAAAAAAAAAAGAAATCCGATTTCTTAAATTGGCTGGACCATACTTAGAAAATTTTTAACCGAAATTGAGATTTTTTATAGTTATATTAACATATGATTTAGCACTATCATGCGCAGTTTTTTACATTCTAAATTTAGATTAACGGTTATTGAAACAATGAATCTTGATTTTAAGGGGGTAACATATACCAATGAAGTTTAACCGTTTTTTTATATAAAATAGAAGATATTACCAAAATCTCTTAAAGAAAGTTTAAGCTATCGGACAAAGAGAAAGAAAAAAGGTAAATACTAGTATATTTATTAAGCATGCTTATTTGGGGCATAACATAACTCAGGATTATGTATATACAGTATGAATAAATCTCTTTCAATAATTGTGTTTGGTACTTTAAAGATAATAGTCTTAAGAAAGTTGTGTCTAAAGATTTGTATAGGTCAAAATAAATATTGTTATAAATGTAGCTTCAATTTTTGACTATTAGATTCTAATAACATAAAAATTTTTCCATGATAAAAATACATCGGAAAATTTTCTTAGTGCAGTTCTGCGCAACTTTACAAATAAATTAAATAATAAATCAAATGAAATTCTGCGCAAAACTTCAAAATTATAACTACTATACAGAAACTCAAATCTCTTAATGCGCAGTAACTGCATGGTAACTATTTAGTTACGATTAAGTTTAATAGTAATTGTGTAATTACTGCATCGTTATTATGCAGTTACTGTATATTAAGATATTTAAGTTTCTGTAAAGAAAGTTTTTCTTTGTTTCTAAAAATTCTATAATAAAACTACTCTTTGTATTTACTTGTTCTTGTAATTTTTATAAAAGTTGCTATTTTTGTATTATAAAAGTAAAAAGAAAAAAATAATCAATTAGTAATTAGCTTTCTTTTTATAATAAAATAAATTAAACTTTAATTAAATATTATTATAGTTACTATTGTTTAATAATTATATTTATCAATTAAATTATCATGATCTTGTAACATGCTATTTTGAAATAAGCAAAACCCAAAAGAGAAAAATAAAACAAAACTATTAGTATTAGAAATATATAATATTAGTTAAATAAATCTATTATAGAAGTAAAGTAAATATTTTTGAACTTTAATGTTGTCTATACAAGACCTATACTTTAAATTACTCAAACCAAGTCTTACTATGCCTTGATTGTTATCTTTTATTTTTGAAGTTTTGGTTTTGTTTTTTGATAAATTAGTTGAGATTAGATTAGGTTATTATTTACTACTTGAAAGTTCTCTATATTTATATTATATTTGCAAAACTCTAATTTCTATAAGTAATTCATATCATGTTTTACTATAATCACTTTCTAGTTAACTTGTAAATTACTAAATTAAAAATAAACAAAAACTTTAAATTAAATATAATTATTATACTACTACAATGATTAAATATAATTGTAGATATAATGATTTAGTAAAGTAATAGAGTTGTTGTATTTCTAAATAGTAGGTCTAGAGTTTGAATTTCAAGAATTATATATTCAAAAAATAGCCTTATAGATATAGTTAATAGCTATTAACAATCAGTTAAGAATCTTATTTAGTATAGTTGGAAATATAAAGATATTATAAAATTATTTAATATAAAAAAACACTAATCATAACTCTAACCTAACTACAGTATAACCTGTCAAAACCGATATGCATAATGGACCAAATTTGTATCAGTTTTGACAGGTTATCAGGTTTGAAAGGTAAAATTACTACTGTTGAACCTCTCTAAATCGATCCTTTCAAAACTGATAACCTGTCAAATCTGATAAAAAATTGGTCTACAAAGTCAATTTCTGTTATATAAATCTAATAGTTTATAATGTTTTTCAAATCTGATAACCTCTCAAGACTGATACAAAATCGGTCTACTATGCATATCAGTTTGGGGAGATTTAACAGTATATTTAATTTAACTATTTATAAATTTGTTTAAATTTGTTTAAATAGTTATTTTTATATATTATAATCCTATAATACTTTTATATACCTTCTAAAATATTTTGAAAAAATTATAATCTATATAGAATATTTTACAATTTTAAACTATATATACATATTTATATAATTATGCTTTTTGCAAAATTCAAAAATTTTTACAGGTTTTTATATAATTTCACAATTTAATATAAAATTTTATATTTTTTTATTTATTATATATATTATATTGTTATAGAATAGATTTTTAGTATTAGCTTCTTGAATGTATAAATATTAGTATAATTATTATTTTGTCATATTGTTATTATCCTATATTATTATTAGCTTTATTTAGTATTTAGTATTGTTAACCAAAAAAAGAAAAAACTTGTAAAAAGCATACTTGACGCTTGACGCTTAATGCTTGACGCTTGACGCTTAACGCTTGACACTTGATACTTGATGCTTGATGCTTGATGCTTAATGCTTAATAATTAATGCTCGATACTCGACGTTCGACGTTTAATACTTGATGCTTCTCAGCGACACTTAGCACTAAGTGTTGACACTTTACCTAATGGATATAAAAACCCCACCAATTCCCCCAAGTCAAAAAAGTTTGAACAAGTTTGAAATCCCCTATTCCTTTTATAAATTAGACAAGTTATATTCCCCTTCCCCCTTAGATTAGTTATCTTTATAAAAGATTTCTTTAGGTACAGAAACCTATCAGATAGCCTTATCTCATCTCAATAAATAAAGTTATATTTTATCTATAAACTCTTGCCTCTGTCACGAACTGACTTAGAGAAGGGTGTAGTTTCTTAATAGAACAAGGAATTACACTTCCCTCTTGAACACCACTATAAACCTGTAAAGGATCCCTGTAGCCGTGTTATCATTATAGTAGTGAGTTCAAGAAGGCCTCCCTACTGTAACAATTCTAATAAAGTTGAGGCAAGATTGTTAAATTTTCAAAAAAAATATAATAAATAATAATATAATAATAGAATATTTTTTACATAGGTGTAGTAGCTTGGTAAAGTGATCTAATTGTTACTTCATCAAGTGGCAGATTCAAAGTTCAAATCTTACAGATACTGTTTTTGAAAAATAAATCTGTATTATAGTAACAATTATTCATCAATTAGTTGGATCTAGAATCTGTAATCTTGGTTGCACTATCTAGTATAGGAGCTTTGGTGTATAAATACCAAGAAACTGAGATGATCAAAACTTATTTGGAAAGACCCAAGTAAGAAATAACTACAATCTTCAATAGTACTATAGAAAAAACCTAAATTTAGAAGTTGGAACTAAAATTAAAAAATCAAATAACAACAAGATTCTTTAGTGAAAGAATTTATCAACCTGACTACCAATTTAGAAAAGTTAGAAATCTGCAAGGCTATTGTAAAATATATCAACTCTAGCTAGCTGGCATAAAAAACTAGTGATAAAAGCTCTATTTACTAAGACCAGGGGTTATAAAGGTTAGTAGAAAACCAGTTGGACAAAAAAATACCAGATGTGTTTAGAAAACTAGCCTACTAAATCAAAGAAAAAAAATACATACTATAAAATCATATATCAAAACAAAACAAAAGTATTAGTTACTAAAACCAAGCCAAAGTTAAATCTTCTAGGTTATTAATTGGGAATAAGAGATTCTTGATTGTATTCACTTGTAAGGGTGGTGTAGTGTCTGGAGTATCTAATGTTCTAATTAATTTATCAATTTCATTAAAAGCTTATGTTTCTGCCTGTGAAGTAATATTAATACATTGTTCGGTTTGGTCATTATCCTATAGAAGTGCATTAGAGTTAGAAATGCCTAATATATAATGGGTGGCTAGATCCTGTTTCCAAATAGAGAGAAAATAGTATAGAGCTTGAATAGTGTTAGGTTGTAAAGTAGTGTGTTCCATTTCTTTAATTGGTAAAGTCAGAAAAAATTCAATCAAGGGTTCGGTTGGCTGTATATATATCTTTTGGGGTTACGCATTTGTTTGACAAGAAATTTTTTTTGTGTTACTTCCCATTAGATAAAATTTCTTCCAGAAATTCATAATTTTTCATGACAACTATTGGTTCCCATATCTGTGCTTCATAGTATTTTGCAAGTCGGTCACTGTTATAATATTTTTGTAGAATTTTTCCCTGTACTGTTCGTAATTTGTAGGCTCCATTTTCTAACTTTTCATGAATAATAAAGGGTCCAGTGTTTATCTTTGAATTTGGCAGAACATGATATTTCTATGTCTTTTCATTATATCTATACTTTGTCTCTTATATCGAATTCTTCTATATAAATTCGTGAATTAAAATACTTTTTCTGTTTCTCTTGAGATCTTTCTGTGTTATTCTTTGTATTCTCTTGAAGTGCAGGAAGTTTTTTAATTAACTCATATACTCGGGTCAAGATACTGTCTTTTAAATTAATATCTTCATAAGCAGCTATTGGTTCTAGTGAAATTGATAAATTAATTAGAACATTAGACACTCCAGACACTATACCACTCTTACAAGTGGATACAACCAAGAATCTCTTATTGACTCAACTCAAAGAAGATTTGAATCAGACTCTACATCCCCAAGAAATCAGTTGTACCAATCCTTATACCACTACTGATTGGAAAACACAAGTTGATAAAATCTTAAAGGTGCTACCCCAACATAGTAAATCCTGTCAAAATCAGATTACTATGATTGAAGCTCATTTTTACTTAGAATCACTCTTAGAGAAAGAATCCTTATATTAGGATTAAATAAAAAAGCTGATTCAGAAACAAAAAGGAGATCAATAAAGTAAAGATATTGTTAAAGGAGCTCAACGAATCTATCAACTTTTTTCCCTTCGGCCAAAGGATTTAATTTACCAGACTAACTATTTAGCTATGACTCAAATAGTCAAGCTAACTAATGAAGATTCTGAATCATTAGTTAATAGTTTGAAGCCTTGAAATTTGTAAAACAAATTTTCTTAAGAGGACCGAAATGTTATAGAATAGATTTTTAGTATTAGCTTCTTGAATGTATAAATATTAGTATAATTATTATTTTATCGTATTGTTATTATCCTATATTATTATTAGCTTTATTTAGTATTTAGTATCGGTTAGCCAAAAAAGGAAAACTTGTAAAAAGTGTACTTGACGCTTGACGCTTAATGCTTGACGCTTGACGCTTGATGCTTGATGCTTGATGCTTAATGCTTAATGCTTAACGCTTAACACTTGATGCTTGACGCTCGACACTTAACGCTTGATGCTTCTTGGTGATGCTTAGCACTAAGTGTTGACGCTTTACCCAATGGATATAAAAACCTCACCAATTCCCCCAAGTCAAGCAAGTTTCAACAAGTTCGAAATCCCCTATTCCTCTTATAACTTAGACAAGTTATATCCCTCTTTCCCCTTAGATTAGTTACCTTTATAAAGGATTCCTTTAGATATAGAAACCTATCGGATAGCCTTATCTCATCTTAATAAATAAAGTTATATTTTATCTATAAACTCTTGTCTCTATTACGAACTGCCTTAGAGAAGGGTGTAGTTTCTTAATAGATACAAAGAATTACACTTCCCTCTTGGACACCACTATAAACCTGCGAAGGATCCCTGTAGCCATGTCATTGTTATAGTAGCGAGTTCAAAAAGGCCTCCCTACTATAACATTTAGTGCCTCCTGGCAGAAATAATTTAAAAAAAAAATCTTAGCAGTATTTATTCAACTGGCTTTAGCAGTATATTTCAACTGGCCCTAGCAGTAGTATATCAACTGGCTTTAGCAATATATTTCAACCGGCCCTAGCAGTAGTATATCAACCAGCTTTAGCAGTATATTTCAACTGGCCTTAGTAGCAGTAATCCAACTGGCTTAAGTAGTATACCCCAACCGGCTTTAGCAGCAGTATCTTACTTAGAATTAATAGAAGAAGAAGACTCTTCTTTTTCCCTCTTATGATTCAAACTATCACTTAAATTTTCAATGAACATATCGATAGTCACCAACAAGCTCATATTCAAAGTACACATCTTGCAGTATTTGTACTCCAAGCAACCAACCCAAATCTCTCTTGCACCTTCTGTTACCACCCTCGATGTAGTAGTCCTCGATCTAACTTTTCTCGATTTTGAGATTGGTATAGTAATATTTACAATGCCACTTCCTTTTCTGGAAAAACCCAAGATATTTTTACTGCCCTTACAACTACCAACAATCAAACATTAGGTCGAATTGCCGTTCGAGATTTAATCTTTAGTTGTCGCTATCGCAGAGACATACCTAATCCTTCATGGGAAGACATTCATATGATTGGTTAATTTTTGTAAATCCACCTGTGCTTTCCTGTAATAATTAACCAATCAAATTACAAAATATTTATCATTTTAACATGACTGAAAACGAGAAGAACTTCATATAAAGAAGC
>CAJVPU010000684.1:0-16056 GCA_910591775.1 Dentiscutata heterogama | reverse complement strand
TTCTATAGTGATTTACTGTAAAAAATTCTGCTTTACTGTACTTACGAGCTATGGTGATACAAGTGATTTAGATATGGTTTATGTTAGTTTTGTATTGGAATGAACGTATTTTCTATAGTGATTTACTGTAAAAAATTCATACAGACTATTGTGGTAATGCAAGTGATTTAGATATGGTTATGTTAGTTTTGTATTGGAATGAACGTGTTTTCTATAGTGATTTACTGTAAAAAAATTTTAACGACTATTGTGATGATACAAGTGATTTAGATATGGTTAAGTTAGTTTTGTATTGGAATGAACGTGTTTTCTATAGTGATTTACTGTAAAAAATTCTTACAGACTATCGTGATGATGCAAGTGATTTAGATATTGCTATGTTAGTTTTGTATTGGAATGAACGTGTTTTCTATAGTGATTTACTATAAAAAATTCTTACAGACTATTGTGGTGATATAAGTGATTTAGATATGGTTAAGTTAGTTTTGTATTGGAATGAACGTGTTTTCTATAGTAATTTACTGTAAAAAATTCTGCTTTACAGTACTTACTAACTATTGTGGTGATACAAGTGATTTCGATATGGTTATGTTAGTTTTGTATTGGAATGAACTGTTTTCTATAGTGATTTACTGTAAAAAACTCTACTTTACTGTACTTACGAGCTATGGTAATACAAGTGATTTACATATGGTTATGTTAGTTTTGTGTTGGAATTAACGTGTTTTCTATAGTGCTTTACTGTACTTACTCGCTATGGTGATACAAGTGATTTAGATATGGTTATGTTGGTTTTGTATTGGAATGAACGTGTTTTCTATAGTGATTTACTGTAAAAAATTCCACTTTACTGTACTTACGAGCTATGGTGATACAAGTGATTTAGATATGGAAATGTTAGTTTTGTATTGGAATGAAGTGTTTTCTATAGTAAAAAATTCTGCTTTACTGTACTTACGAGCTATGGTGATACAAGTGATTTAGACATGGCTATGTTAGTTTTGTATTGGAATGAACATGTTTTCTATAGAGATTTACTGTAAAAAATTCTGCTTTACTGTACTTACTCGCTATGGTGATACAAGAGCATAGCGGGCTTTATTATGATTGGCTGATTTCGCAGATCATCTTATCATAAGGAAGCCCTATTAAAGTAACGATTTTCTGTCACAAGATCGAATTCCGAGCCACGAATATGAATTCCTAGAGGGTAAGATAAACAGAATTAGAAAGTTCACGTCTTATTCTATAAACTGTCCAAGTAATTCGGTAATCCACGAAGTAATTCGGAAGTTAAATGAGAAGCACTTTATTTCACCTTTGAATAGGGTGTACTTTAACGAAAAGGTTGAAATCTGTACTTTGTAGACAATCAATAAGCACATATAATTTTGGCTAATGGACGAAGGTATAAAACATTGAATCTGTAAATATTAAGCACTGAAGTTTTTTTTTGATTAATAATTTGTCTTGTTCTTATACGTTAAGAAAGGTTAACGCTGAAATATGAATGAAAGAAGAGGTGTCGAATGTGTGGGATTGGAAACATAGTGTATAGACGAACTTTTGCAAAATATTAAATTAATAAAATATATTGTTAATTGGCATTCAAAAGCGCTTGGGCGTAAGAGTTATTACAATGTATATGCATAATAAGTAATTGTAAATAAAATCGAGAATTTATTTATTAAAAATATCATTAAGGTTATGACAATGTATATGCGTGATAAGTAATAAAATGGAAAATTTATTTATTAAAAATATCATGACAATGTATATGCGTGATAAGTAATAAAATAGAAATTTTATTTATTAAAAATATCATTGAACAATTATTTAAAAATTTATTTAAAATTATTTAAAAAACTATTTACAATTATTTAAAGAATATAAAAAAATTATTTATTAATACAATTCGCGAACCAATTCTAAAATATATAATATGTAACAAAATCTATTCACAATTGCGCATTTTCTAAAGTGCCCATAGCTCCCTCAACAAGTGAATCTATATTATTAAAATCAACAGTTTCGTCTAAAAAAAAATTTTCATCACTAGTATTATCATCGACTTCGGTATCCTCGGTAGCCTCTTGTTTATCTGAGTCTGAGCTTTGTGCCTTTGATTTTTTACCCAACGATTCCAATGTTTCTTGAAAAGCTTTACAATTTTTTTTGATTCCGCTTGTAGATAATTGATACAATATTGGCATCGGCTTCCTAATTTAAAAAAAAAACATTCGTAATGATAAGCATGTCCACAAATTAGAACAAGACCTACCTCACAAGAATCTACACAATCCTCTAAGTCACAACATCTGTCATCATGCGGAATGTGTGATGTATTCCAAGCCATTGGCAAGATATCTATGTCAACTTCGGTTTTTAGCGTTGGAAATTCATATTTTTCTGGCTTCGAATGTGCATTGGAAGAAATAATTTTCGACCCACCAAGATTTCTGTAAACATTTGTGAATAATTTTAGTAGAAAAAGTGTAGTACGTTTTTCAAGATATTCTAGTTGCCTTGCTGAATATCTGATGTTGTGACTTTCGGCAAACACATTCGTAAAAGAATTGTTGCCACGCATCTGATCAATGATTCGTGCTTCTTGAATGATTTGCTCTGGTGTATTTGATCCATGAATTTGTCGCCGCAGTGAGCTGTGAAAATTTTCTACGTAATAATCGTTAAAAACGTGGATTGATTCTGTAAGAGTTTGTGAAATAGGGTGATTAGTATTAAACCAATAAAAAACATCACTTAAAAACATTAATGGTAATTTATTATAATGTCTCCGCTGATATTGATAAAAAATAGCCCAAACTCGAAACATTGCTTCTAGATATGCTCGCCAATTTCCACTATGAAAGATGATGGGGTAAAAGTCTAAAACCAACGGAACGATGTTATCTAGTAGATTAATAAGATAACGGGCTTCAGGATCTTTAGAACGTTCAAATTTCCGCATAACCATAGAACGAACTCGAAGCCAGCCTTGACATGCTAATTCTAAAATTAAATTAATTCTATAAGGCTTTGGCTTTTTTGCCAGCACCTTATTATGACCAAAAACTGCATGAAAAAGTAAATCAAAAAAATGATAATTTAAAAGAAAAACTGTTTCACGACTATTTAAGGATACATGCAAGGGTCCAATCATTGGAACCACATGCAAAATTTGCTCTGGAATTCCAGAAGAGTCTCCAAATTTAATACGACGAGTGATGGCACGCCGCACATGGAGTTGTCTGGGATAGTCCATAGGCGCTATAAAAACTTGCGTTCTTATATAATCCTCCACTTCAGGAACACTTATTAAAAACTTAAGTGCATTCACATATTCCTCAGTTGAATGAAGAAATCCTTCTTTTAAATCGACAAGTTTTGTATTTTCCATGCTTCGATCTACCCGGCGTTGTTCAATTCTATCGTCGTAACTATGAATTAGAAGGCATTCGACTCATTCATCGTGAGTTTCATCCACAAATAAATCGGAAAATGCATTCTTTCGCCCTGTATAACTAAGCCATAAATTGGAAAAAAAAAGTGAGTCTGCATTCTCAATAATAATGTTTGATTCAATACCATTTTTATTATGGATACTATTTTCTTGATTGGGGTTATTAAAAGGAATTGAGGTTATTTCCGGCAACGCTTTTAAAAGTATCGTAATAAAATGGGCAGTATCAAATGTAGTAGTTGAATTACTACGACGGGATTCGTGGATATTATGAAAATCATCCACATTTAAAACAACCAAATTTTTAATCTGTTAAAAAATAATATATAAATTAATTAATTACAAAAAAAATATGAATAAAAATAAAGAATAAAATAAAATAAAATAATAAAAATAAAATAAATAAATAAAAACCCAATACGCTTACATTCTCCATTAAAAAAGTTCCCACCGTCTTCGTATGTGTCTGTACATGCCAAGCCTTCTGTTTGGCGATAGTTTCACGTCTTACCGTTAGGCCTGCACTAGCCAACGTCTCAATCGCCGACGAAGATGCACCAGACGCATCTAGTAAAAGTCCTACCTCTGCCTTAACACCATTGATAAATTTGTTATTAAGACCTGCGAGAAAATAGCAAAGTGAAACTAGTCTTTTTTTATTTTTTTCATTAGTCATGTGGCTCTTAGCTTGTGGATTTGTCCCAGTCACCAATTGATCAAAAAAACCCTTTAATGACGGTTCAGCATTCTCGAGCATTTTCTTAAAGTCATCGGGATCAAGAATAGGTCTTTCATTATACACACATTGCCTTGTGTATAATACTCCTGCCATTAGCTTGATCTTCTTACTTAGAGGAATTAGCTTTAGAAAAAAAAAACAAATAAATAAATAAAGTACAAAAAAATATATTAATAAATAATAGCTATCTACTTACCCAATTTTGTTTCATCGAGTTCTACGCATACCTCATGATACGCAGACTCCAATTCCTGAAATTCAGATTCTGAATAAATAACATCGCCGCGTAAAACATATGACCTACCTTGAAATCGTTTTATGCTTTCTTTCGGAATCCTTTCTTTTGCTGGAGGGTAATCAGGAAAGTTGATATATTCTGGATCAATATCCGTTTTATATAAGCAATGATTGCACATCATTGCTTCTTTTGTTAGATTAAAAAATCTAATTAAACGATCTGGAGTCTTCCAAAATTTCGTTTCTTTTCGAGCCGTAGCTAAATAAATTTCATGTTTGGGATGAGTGCATATAATAGTTAGTTTGGTTTTCTTTTTTCTTGCATTTACAATATATTTATTATAGTGCTTTCTGCATAAAGCCTTATCAACTAAATCTAGTTGTTGGCTTGGTATAACTATTTGGTTAGTTACGATTGAAGCACCATACAACTCGTAATCGCAGGCGATGCTATCATAACCCTCCAAATCACAACGACGAGCTTTTCTTTTGCCTTTTCTTGCATCAGAGCTGGCATCAGAACTGGTTTCATAGTGTTGTTCTTGTGCAGACATTTTGTTATATATTGACCCGCTTTTTTTTTATGTACTGTACGTACTAGAAAATACAATAAGAATTAAATTAAATTAATTATATAGATTCTTTAATCGTTAGATAAGATGTTACACGAATCTTTAATTCTCCGAACCAATAGAATTTATGAAGGTCACGAAATGATCTACAAAAAATTAACCAATCACAACGAAAGCCCGCTATGCTTGATACAAGTGATTTAGATATGGTCATGTTAGTTTTGTATTGGAATGAACGTGTTTTCTATAGTGGTTTACTGTAAAAATTCTTACCGACTATTGTGGTGATACGAGTGATTTAGATATGGTTATGTTAGTTATAGTGACTGACTATAAAATTTCTGTTACTGTACTTACAATCTTTTGATTGAAATAAATGATAGTTAAATTATTATTTACTTTTAAGCTCTTTTAAGATATTAACATTTATATCATACTTACAACTCCTCAACTAATTTATTAGCCTTCTTTGCCCATACATCATTTGGGTTGATTCTTAATAATTTCTTCAGGTCAGCGATTGACTCATTATACCTTTTATCACATAATTAATTTCTCCTCGATATTTTAATGCTATTGTATTATCTGGTTCAGTTTCTAGCAATCTTGTAAAATCTTCAAATGCTTTATCATATTTGCCTATAATATAAAATATTTTTCCTCGATAAATTAATTCAAATGAATTATTTGGTTTTTTTTTCTAGTGATTTTGTTAACTCATCTATTAAATTAACAAGCATATTTTCATATCCACCCATAATAAAATAATCCTTTTCTTGATATTTCAATGTTAATTCATTCTTTGATTTTTTGCTAATGTCTTCATTAGTTATTGCTGTCAATTGAAATATAAAGACAAGATTAAATTTTTAATAAGCAAAAAATGATTAAACTTTTTGAATAAATTTACCAGAATATTTAAATTTTTCTCTGCCGAAATTCACTTCTACTGACCCGCCTTGCGATCTAAAACCAATACAAGGATATAGAATGCCTTTGGAATTGCTATGTAGATGGCATGCAATTCCTTAAAATATTTTATAATTATTAAATTTCTGTCTATTCGTTTTAAAAAATATAACTTTTAAATCGAAATGTTATTTACCTAAGTTAATTCCATTTTTAGTATAAAATATTATCTTGTTTTTAAAATTTAGATAGTATCCAATTATATCTCCAGTAGTATATCCAGCGGTATATTCATAACGTGGTAAATCATATGGCTCGCCACTTCCCGAACAAAAAAAAATCTGTCATCACCGTGGTAACCACACCCCCATGATTCATTTTCCTGTCCTAAAAGATATATATAGACATTAGTCTATAATAATAAGAAAATAAAATAAAAATTTGCTATTACCAGGCATGAGCATATCATTTATATAATCTGAATCGTCGATTTTTTTATCGCTTTGCTTTGTACAATATCCAATTCCAATCATTCTATTAAGAAAATAGAATTAAAAGATTATAAAAAATCACCAGAAAAAAGGTGATATTTATGGTTCAAAATAAATATTAATATTACCCATTTTTTCCTTTGTCTATAATTTTAATTTCAAAGTAAAATATCCCACACTCTGAAGGGATTGGATTGTTTGCTCGAACGATTACAGCTTTATAGTCATCATGATCTTTAATTAAAAGCTTTTTAATAAATTAAATAGCGATGATGCCGATGATTATAGTACACGTTAAATATTTTTCTGCATATTACCTGTATATTCCGCTTTAAGCCCACTTGAATCTATCTTAATAAACGATGATTTATCTTTAATATCCCATGCAGTCGGTAAAACAATATCATTATATGAAGTTATTGATTCTAAATCTTCCATTGCTGTAGGTTAAAATTCAATTCAGATCTTTTGTTAATGAACAAAAGTGATTTATACGTAGAATACGTATTAACGAGCATAATGTACTATTTATGTATACGTAGTTGTATTCTGTTGTTACATAGGAATTTTCTCGACTGATAACATATTACTTTATGACTATCTATGTCCATTTTACAATGTAATCCTTGCGAATATGAGCGTAATGTGAAGATATTCATATACGATCTAATGATCCAGAGACTTACATGTGAACTTATATTGCGTGTAGTATCTCATCCTATTTACATGTGTAGATTCGGTTCGATATTAGATTATTAGATAGACCTACATTAGTATACAGTATTCATAACTTAATCTTATTGATATCGATATATTTTGAGTTTGTGTAATCCTTTCTAAAGTCTGCGAATAACTGCGAATAGACGATCAATTATGCGGTTAGCCGCGAATAAGGATTTGTATTACATAATAGTAATACAGTAATATATACCGGATGTTTCAAAAGCCTCACTACTGGTCCCTATTTTTTATATATAGAAATTACAGATCATCGTAATCTCTATATATATATAAAAAATAGGAACTTTGAAACACCCGCCCGGTATATAGCATAGCGGGCTTTCATTCCGATTGGCTAATTTTTGTAGATCATTTCGTGATTTTACAAGATCTGATTGGCTAATAGATTTATATCAAGAACGAAAGAATGAAACCCAAAGTAAAATATTTCACAAAATATTACAGTATTAATTGAATAAAAGATACATTTATTTAAATTTAATCATTACAATAATTATTTAATCTAATAGTCATTATCATATATACAGTATAATCTGATAGATTTAAAAAAATTCGATATCTTAAATTTTAAAATTTAAACGATCAATTAGATACATGTGTATAAAAAGAACTAAATTGCTAACAATAAACAAGAAAAATAATAATTAATATAAATAAATTAATAGTAACAACTACAAATAAAAAGTGCACAAAACTCAAACCTATCTTTCATTAATTTTGACAAGTCTTTTAGTTTTACTTATTAGATTACAAAAGTTGAAGCCAGTTTCGACTTTCATCAATATCAAAATCTATAAGCTTTATCTAACAACTACAATCTAAGCATACTATTAATCTTTAGAACAAACTCGCTTACTAGAGATCTAACTATAAAAAAAAAAAAGCTTTAATATTTCTTTCGTTTTAGAAATTCTTATATAGTATAAGTAACAACTGAATTTGAAAAACGCTCTATAGCCAACCTTCATGATTACTTCTCCGTTTTCGTGATTATTTTGACAGTATATAGAATGAAAGGTGTAGTTTCTGAATATGTATTCGGTTCCCCTGGACAATTCGTTTTCATGGCAGCCAATTCGTTTAAAGTCAGATGATATATGTGGCGTATATATGACGATACATTTTAGTGATTGACCAATCGGATTTAAAGACCGCTATGCTCCCTAATTCTTACCCTATCCTAATTAGGCCGATCGACATCTGATCTGAGGCAAGCGTTAATCTGAGGCAGGCATATATATATATTTAAAAAAATTTGATGAACATTCGAACATCGTCAAAATTTTTTATCGATGCTCGCGATCGAAAGTTGTAACCAAAAATGCTCGAAATTCATCATTAAAATTTGGTTTAAATTTCAAAATCCACTTAAATGCATTCGGAATCGTTCCGAAACTATATCCACCCACAATATACTGTAACTTATAAATGAATCAGATTATTAGAGTAACGCTATTTTTATATAACTTCTAGAATTGGTTCGACGCAATTGTTTATGTTATCTTACTCAAATTTGCAACATCATACCAGTCTAATTTCGTTTGTACAATTTTTTTATATAATATAGACGTCTGAAATAATTTTTTTATAAATTTACATGTAAGTTATAACGCTAATTAGACCTTTTTTTTTTAAAAAAAAAAAAAAAAAGACAAGTTTTAGGCTTTAATTTGTTCTAGTTTAAATTTATGCATATTAATAAATAAGGGACTCATGCAAAGATTTATTAAATGTAAAATCCATTAACAATATTTGCAAGCTTTTAATTATACACTAATGAATGGCTTAAAGAAATTTATTTTCATACTGCAATATCATAATAAAGCAGATGATCAATCTGTCGTACTTTATTCTTTTTTCGACAGATACATACATATGCTTTTATCAAAATGCTATAGTTTATGCGAAAGTATTGATTTTAACAAACGTCATAATCATACTTTTAGTTATGCCGCAATTGTTCTAGTATATAGTAAATTAATCAGACTTGAAATCTTAAACAATGTTATATAAATACTTCAGAATAATAAGTTTTCTATATAATCGTGTTCCTTTGCTCATAATTCTTATCGTGTGTAAACTTTTACATAATTCATTATTACTATTATATACGAAACATGGATGCTATTGCACAAGAACATTGGGTATAGTTTCTCGATCGTCTCTGATGTATATATATTATTTTAGACTAATAAATTAGGTAAAAATAAAAAGGCATCGAAATGGATAGAAAGTCGAATTGGTCAAATTCCAGAAGGTTCTTGGATGATTGGCGGTAACGCAATTGGCCGGGGATGGTATGAAGAAGGAAGGCATGTTGGATATGTTGTTCCTGGTCGTGGTTTAGTCATCAGCTATGATGGTAATGAAGTTACGCTGAATCAATATGAAGTTCTTTCTGGAGATCAATCTCAGTATCGTTGGATTGGATGGTAAATTATTTTCTTTGCCTTTACAGTGTAACTATCTTTCTTAAACTACTGTAAAAACATCTAAAATTATAAATTTTACTTAGTCGAGGTCCTTGTCGTCCAAAGCATTTTGTTCCTCTCTTTGGAGGCCACGAAGCGGTAATATAGTGGCACATTTTTTAATAAGTTTTCTTTACAATCACATCGCTTAAACTCTTTTAGGATCGTAGAGAATTATACATTGCCAAAGCTTGGCACAATGATCGAGAGGTTGTCGGAAAAGTTGGTCATGTATGCTTATTGAATATTTATATGTCTTAATTCCTTTTTTTCAAAGTTACAATTTAATTTTACGTGCTAGCATCTAGAAGAAGGAATGTTCTTCGGCAAGGATGGTAAAGAAATGTACGTTCACGAGTATCAAGTTTTGGCGTTGTTGGGTTAAATTTTTAAATTTAGTAGAATCTATAATTAATTTGTTGTTTGAAAAGCCTTACTTCAGTTTCTTGTGCAAAAGTGTATTAATTATGCACGAACGTAACATACAAATTAAAAAAAAAACTGTATTAGCTCATGTCATTGTAATGATATTACCATAAATTATAGTATTTCCAAACTTGTAAACCAAATTCGATTTCGAGTTTAAAATTATTCAAATCTTGACTGTAAAGGTAATATTGAAAAAGAGAGGTTTGTTCACTTACCTGAAATTCCTAGTTTTAGTTGCTGCATATTACACCGCATGACACAATATACTTTCGTCCATAATCTAAACTTATGTATATAGATTAGTTTTTCGCCCTCTTAATTCAATTATCAATTGAGTGCGTAACTTTTTAAATTTTATAAACTATCAGTTATGTAAGTGAAATATTAAAATTCTATTTAATTTGCAATTTTACTTGCTAATTTACACTCATTACAAAATATGTGACGATAATCCATCACTATATAGTAGCGGTAGCCATATTAAACGTTAAGAATAGACGATATGACGTTTATGAAGATTATGTTAATCGGTGACTCAGGTTAGCACATTTATAGATATAGACAAAAGTATAATCAAAAGAGTTTATCATCAAGGCACAAAATTTCGGCATGTCGTAACCTGCTTTTTTTCGGTAAACGAAATTTAAAAACTCCTGTGAAATTACAGCAATTTTCATAATTTCTGGAACACCTGCTCATTACCCGAAATCTTTTTGGTCATTCGGCAAATTACCTAACCCTCCGGAAACTACATCGCTGTCTTCAGACCTTCAGTCCGGAGGCAGTGATGTAATTTCCGGAGAGTTAGGTAATTTGCCGAACGACCAAAAAGATTTCGGGTAATGAGCAAGTGTTCCAGAAATTATGAAAATAGCTGTAAAATACAGTATATTTATATTATAAATTTCCGGCCGCTTTAAAACTACACCGGAAATCACCATAATTAAACGGAACCTCCGGCATTTTACAATAGAATTTTGTGCACAAAATTGTATTAAAAATATTACTGTACATAGAAAATTTCCGATTAAACAACATGGTTCTGATGTCGGAAATTTTCTAACTTCTAAATTCCGGTTAATAAAATAAAGTTTCGAAAAAAATAGGTTACATCACAAAATTTTGTGCATGATTTTAAAGCCTATTCGATATTTAATTTTATAAAATTTATTCTTTATAAGGAGTTGGAAAATCACAACTATTTCTTCGTTTCTACGACGGCTTTTTTTTACCCACCTATCCTATTACCAATGGAGTCGACTACAGAACTAAAGATATTGCAGTGGACGATATAAAAATTAGGATCGATACGTGGGATGCTGTAAACCAAAAGCATTCTGACGTTATAATTCGTAAATTTTCAATTCACTAATTATTCTTGTTAAACGATAATTGTTAATGTTTTATTTTATATTAATACTTTTTTTATGTAATATTTTATTTAAAGTTAACTACCAGCACGCAATGGGCATACTTTTAGTATATGATGTTACTAATAAAGAATCATTTTACAGTATCCTTTTTTTTTAAAAAAAAAAAAATTCTTAAAAATGGTTTATGCTAATAACATCGATACATATATCAATGCATAGGATATTAATTTAAAATAAAGTTAATTAAGTCTTCTGCATTGATATATAATGTATACTGTATTTGTTTCATTATTATTTTTAATTTTTATAATAATTAGACACAAAAAAATGGTTTGAATATATAAAGCAATATGTCTATGAAGGAGTCAATGTGATCCTTGTTGGAAATAAATGTGATGAGGTTGAAAAGAAGGTAAATATTTTTGAGCTTGAATAAAATAATCGAAAATTCGACGTAAATCTATTTATATAATTTTCAGGTAATCACTAAAGAACAAGGCCAAGCTCTTGCAGATGAACTTAACATCAAATTTTTTGAAACAAGTGCCAAGTTTGACATCAACGTTGAAGAAGCATTCTATACTTTGGCCAGGTTCGTTAATTACATCACTAATCATTGTTAATCATTGTTTGCGTCATTGAATATATCGATATATTTCTTTTTATTTTTACTTTTGATTGTAGAGATATTAAAGAAATTCTTATCGATCCATATCAGTTTGATCAGGAGGTAAATATACTGACGTTTATGTAAAAAGTTTTTTTTATTGATCCCTATTCGAATTTTACAGTAATTATTATAATCTTCCAGACAATTACCAAAGAGTCCGCAGATGATTCGCAAATTAGCAACGTTAAAAAAACTTTATCTACTTTGGCTAGGTTTGTGAATAAACTATTACCATATCTAAATTAACTTTTTAGTAAACTATTATGATTCATACATTCTTTATTTTTATTTTTATTTTTTTAGAGACGTTAAAGAAATGCTTATTGGTTCTAATCAAGTTGACGTATCTTCTGATAGTATATTTTATGATGGTGTTCGTTTCGAAAAAGGTATTGGTGTTAAAAAGAACGAATATAAGGCATTTAGTTGTTTGGATTGTAGTTGTTAGACGAAGCTTATAAATTTTGATATTGATGAAAGTCGAAACTGGCTTCAACTTTTGTAATCTAATAAGTAAAACTAAAAGACTTGTCGAAACTAATGAAAGATAGGTTTGAGTTTTGTCTACTTTTTATTTGAAGTTGTTTACCATTAATTTATTTATATAAATTTAATTATTATTTTTCTTGTTATTATTTATTGTTAGCAATTTAGTTGTCTTTATACAAGTATCTAATTAATCGTTAAATTTTAAAATTTTAAGATATCGAATTTTTTTAAATCTATCGGATTATATATATGATAATGACCATCAGATTAAAGTAATAATTATTTAAATTTAAATAAATGTATCTTTTATTCAATTAATACTGTAATATTTTGTGAAATATTTTACTTTAAGTTTCGTTCTTGGTATAAGTCTATTAGCCAATCAGATCTTGTAAAATCACGAAATGATCTATAAAAATTAGCCAATCGGGATGAAAGCCCGCTATGCTTCACTCTTCGGGATTTTCCGATCGGGCTAATTCAGTCATAGAAGGACATTCGTCTGATTGGCTGATGTAAATCAATTGCCCGGGTAACTTATTTATACACTTTAAATTACTTTTCGAGAACGTAACATTTCACTAATAAAAAATCACTGCAAAAGCCATTTTTCGTTTCGTTAGAACGTCTATATTCATTGTACAAAAATAATCAAAAATAATCAGTAACCACAAGAACTTCACTTAGAAGCGAATATTTTTACTATTTATTGTAGTATTAGTTATATTAACTGTATGTTAGCTCTAAATGCTGGAAACGGCCAACAAAAAAAAAAGGAAAATTGAGACGTTATATGTAAGATCTAAATTTAAAGAACTTTGTTATACCGTCTAACATGCTATTATAATAAAAAGCTTATATTAATGCTCTTATTTTATGTATTTTGAATATTATAGAGTTAAAACATTAGTAACTTCAGGTTAAGTAATAAGATTGATAATATGTATGGTCTATGAGTATTATTGTTTTATTAATTATATGGGCTAAAGGTTGTGTTGACTTTAATTTTTTCAAAAGATTATAAATATAAAGAACCAAGATAGTTTTGATAATAATTTATTCGGATATTAACTCTAATGACATTGTTATTTAATAATAAATATTACATTCATTCAACTTTACATGTATCTATCTGTTTTCTAAGCTTATATGATGAATTCTTTGTATGTAAATATTGGTTTGTAAGCTTTTTTAAGCAAAGTTTTCTTCATTTCTAGTATTAAAATGATATAAATATTTTAAAAAATGATGTACTTTATCCTGCTATGAATAAGCACCCACCTTTTGCAATTTTCATATCCAAATTTCTCATGATCTAATGATTGGATCTGCATAGTTTTGGCATAACTTTCTCAAATTTTTGAGCTTTTTTATAATTTTTTTTCTTTTATATTTATTATTATTATTAAATAAATCTATTTATAGCAGTCTGTTACATGCTTATTTGTAATAGTTTGTTTATAACTTAAAATTTTACTAAAATAATCTCTTTTGTATTACTAACAAAAATAATTCTCTTGCAATTTTATATTAATCTTGATATTAACTTTAAATTTAACTTAATACTAACCCTAATACTAACTTTAACACTAACTTTAATACTTTTTCTTATTATTAACTATAATATATATTATTAGTTTAATACTGTATTATTATTATATTAGCTTTCTATTATTATATACTGTCTTAATGGGTTGGAATCCCATGGCCTAGTGGTTTAAATACCCAACTTTTTACGAGCAGGTTTTAGATTCAAGTCCCAGTAGATGCAGACTCTATGAATACTTGAATATACTCACATGTGGAAAGTCCAAGTGAGTACAAGTTTGGATTAGAAATTTCTAAAAAGAGGTACATTGTAGAGAGTTGGTACTATGTATAATAATAGTTGTTACAGAAGATTCTGTAACACAATAGTTGTGCATATAAATTCTCAATTGATATAGGCAGTACCAATAACTTCTAAGACATCATTGGGATCTTGGTTGGGAGGATCGCTGGGTGGTTACTAGAATTAGAGTAGTGAGAAAAGTGGTGAAATACAAAGGGACCTGTAGTAAAGAATTGGCCTTACCAAATTTGAAGCACCTTTGATACTGTATAGATCTCTCTAGCCAATAAGAGGTTGAAGCATGGAGGTGTATATATATAAATAAACTCAACAGACAATAGTTGTACCTGTATAGAAGTCTTTGGATATTAGGAAAACTCATGATCTACTAATATCAAAATATCTAGTATAAGTGTATATAGAGATAACCAGGAGCTACAACTGCTAAGAATTACTATAAATAGAAAATGATAATGTATTTGTTAAAAATCTCTAGGCCTCATGATACTACCTAACTATACTTAGTACTGGAAACATATGCAAAACATGCCTAAACTCCTTGTCACTATATTGGGAAGTACAGTTATTCGCATATCACTAAATTCACAATGTTAAAACCTGGGTTCCAAAGTCACAGGAAATCTAGCTAGTTACAGTAGCATGCAGGCTTGAGATACTTACCCAATTGAGTAGAGGTAGCTGCATGGCTTAAAATATGAACTCCTAGAAAGTATGCCAGTAAAAATTAAGAAAATTCTCTGTCATGCACACCAAACCAGAAGCAAAAAATGCCTACCTGAAGAAATATATACTGATTTGAGAGTTAAGATAGTAGATTATATGAGTAATGTGGTAGATATGTGAATACTTATTAGTAGTTAAGGAAGAAAGTACAAAAACTAGGTCAGTTACATATATGGAAATATAATAGCTCTAGTGGGTTTTAGCCATGAATAAATGGTTTGTATATCTAAAGTTCTAGTCTCAATATTAATATATAATATGTATGTATTTATGGCATTGCTATATGTCAATTCACTTAAGTATTAATAAAAGTTTGGGCAGGTGCTACACCTGGGGTATTCTTCTAAATATTAAAAAAAAAATTATAAACTATCTTATCTATTATAAAACATATATAACTTATTTATTATTTATATAATAACTTATATTTATATAACTCTAAACTAGATTTTCTTAGAATTTTAATAAGAAAATCTGCAAAGTTATTATATCAAACCTTTCTATTTTGATTTATAAAATATTTTTTATTAATAAATATTAATATATTTATATAGTAAAATTTTGAATTATTAATAATTTTTGATAAATAACAATAGATTTACTAATTAGTATAATTGTAGTTATTTACTAAGCAATTTATATGACAATGCAAACTCTTCCCATAGATCACTTTTACCAAAACAGGAACAAGAAGAAAAAACTTTTCCGTAGAATTATTCCAAAAATTTACTAAGTAACTTGATATCCGGCCTTTAAGTAAAGTTATCTGGCACCCATAAAAGTACTTAAAAGAGGTGCCTTTTAACAAAGAAGTTCTCTCTCTGATGAGTAAATAACAATAAACACTTCAAAAGACAAAAAACTAGTTTCTTCACCCTCCCGCGAAAGCGGTCCTAA
>CAJVPU010000683.1:0-16056 GCA_910591775.1 Dentiscutata heterogama | reverse complement strand
TATTTCTCTGTCTACTTGTATTCTAACTGGTGTAGATGTACTGCCTACTATGGCCTTGGTGGCTTTGTTGGCAGTTGCATTGAGTGGTGAAATATTGGCCAGGTTTCTGGGCCTTTTGCGAGTTGAGCTAGGGTAAGATGTAGTGTCTGTAGGGGTAGAGTTGGAGGTAGGTGTACTGAGCACCAGTTGCGTGATTTGCTGGGTGGGTGTGCTAGGTCTAGGTGTGGTGATCTTGGTAGTATTAGTGTTGGGGCTGTTGGAAGGATCAGTGTTAGGGGGTTTGTTTGTAGGTGGTACCACATTAGTGTTATTGGTGCCTGTATTAGTGTTTGTATATTCTGTGCTATGGTCTTGTGAGGAGTTGAGCTTTGTGAAAATTGCTGTATAAGCTTGTTCATTATTGCTCTTGTTTGACTTATTATCTGAGTCCAAGTCTGTAATACAGTTGTATGGGATCATGGGTAAGTCTGTGTTACTCTTAGCTTTTGTGTAAGGTTTCATGTTGCTTTCGTAGGAATTGATTATTGTTGTAAGGTCACTACTACGTGTAGATTTGAGACGTTTGGCACTGATGTTTACAGTGTTGTTTTTTTGTGTTATAAGGTCAAATAGGACTGATTGGGTGGGATCCTCGTGGTTACAGATCTATTGAGATGGGTAGTTGGTCAAGTTTGGGATTTTTCCTGTTTTGGTAATATTGACAAAGAAGATGAACGTGTCAGCATGCTCTAGGAGGAAGAAGCTGACAGTGAATATGAGTTTTGACCAGTCTTTGATAGTGATGTTTAAAAAGTTTTTTGTGTGTTCTGTGCCTGGGCTGTGGGGTGAGCTGGCAGTATCAGTATTTTTGGGTTGCACAGATTTCGCGGGTCAAAAGAAATAATTACTAATGAAGAAGGAGCTTTCAGAAGCCATATTTTTGGTAAGGTCTGAAGTTTTATCGAGGTGTGAAACTTGTGGCTTCTCACTGCTTTTTTTTAGTGTACTGTTTGTAGCTTGTTTTTGATTATTTGGAAACTGAGGGTCCGTAGGACCGCTTTTGCGAGGGGATTAAAAAACTGTTTTTTTTCTATTTAGCATGTTTATTGCTAGTGGCTTATCCAGGAAAGATCTTTTGGCAAAAATTGCACCTCCTTTAGGTTGTTCTTGGGTTGCTGAGTAACTTTACTTAGAGGTTAAATGTTGGGTTACTTAATAAATATTGAAGAAAATGTCGCGGGAAAGTTTTTTCTTCTTGTTTCTAATTTGGTAAAGTGATCTACGGGAAGAGTTAATACTTTTTATATCTGGTAAATATTTCTAAATTTTGTAAAGCCCATACTTTGTATATAACTTGTAATATTATTAAAAATATAGTGTTTATTCTTTTAAATTAAATAACAAGTTGATTTATGATTTTAAAACTTTCTAATATAAATTTATTTAATATTTTTATATTTATAATTCACCAAGTGAGAAATAGATTTAACATTAGATATTATATACTAGATATTATAATTAAAATATAATTATACAAGTAATTTTGTCACTTAATCTAGTTATACTACTTGATGCATATTTCTAATTAATTTAAATGAAATAAAATAAAATACTTTACAGATAAATTTATGTATCTTATCAATATTACTTACATAGCTAATGCAAATTAAATTAAATAATAGTAAAAAATCATGAACTTATTTGACTTATTCAAATACCTTGATATTTAAATATTTTTTATACTTAATTAGTATAAACAAAATAAAGCTAATATGGTTACTTGATATAAATAATAACTAAAACTTAACAATTAGTAATTATTATTTAATTATTATAAAAAAAATATTAAATTATAGTAAAAATTCTTATTTATTTAATATAGTTCCTTAATTAGAAAACTTTCTCTTGTTAACTTGCAAATTTAACAGATTAATAATGTTTATAAATATTATATAGCAATAAATATTCATATACTTAAATAGTATTAATAAATTAATAATCTTTATTCTTAATACTTAATTAATATAATAAAATTAAATAGTTTAATTAAAATACTGTCTTAGCAAAACTTAAATTTTTGCTATTTATAATTATCATATTATAATTATATAGCTATTATATAATAAAAATACAATAAAAATATTTTTTAAAAAAATATAATAAATATATAATAAATATACTTTGCTAAAATCTTACATTTTTGCAAAAAGAATAAAATATTTTATATTTAGTATGAATTAATAATAATATAGGAAAGGGTGTGGTGACTTAGTGAAGTGGTAGAGTTGTCGTATTCTCAGACAGCAGGTCTAGAGTTCAAATTCCATGAATGACTATTTTGAAAAAACTAGATCTGTATTAGTTAATGTTAAGATTATCAGTTGGATCCAGATATCTATAATCTTGGTTACACCATCTCAAATGGGAGCTTTGGAGCAATAAATCTAGAAAACCGAAATTACTAAAAATCTATTTGGCAAGTCCTGAGTGTGGAGTAGCAGTGATCTTCAATGGTGCTACAGAAAAGCCAAATTTGGAACTAAGAACTAAGACCAGAGAACCGAATAACCAGATTCTTAAGTAGAAAATATATCAGCCAAACCGCTAGACCACCAACTAGAGAAAAAGAACTTGTGCTCAGGAAGCATGTACCAATGGGGTGGTCGGTCAATTAAGTAAATCAAAACTATATGTAGTTACTTATTAATTTGATTAATCAATGATTTTCGAGTGATCGATTACTAATACGTTTTTATATATATAAAATTGGATCTTGCTTTTTTAGATGCACAAGTTGCATTTTTTTTTTTTTCGTCGATGGTTTAATGTCAATTGGTTCTTACATACTACGGCTACAAAGTTACAGAGCCATTTTTTTACATCGCTTATGAAAATATTTATTTTTTCAAGCTATCTTAAATTGGATTGTTTTACCTGGTTGGCTGGGTGAATTTTTAAATTAACCGGTAAGTTTTTTCCAGATAAAATGCAAATTTCGCTCTGTAGTTTAGTTCTTTGGAACTTAAAGTTGACATTTTCAAATTTTCGCTTTAGAATTCTTTGTCGTTAAATCTGTGCATCTAATCAAAGATGGGCGTCTATAAATCATATAAACGCAGATTCCAATTAAAAAATGCACGCCTTAGGAAATATCAAAAAAACCAACAATTCAACGAAGCAATACTTACATCTACCGAAGAGGCACCCACTATCGAAACTATCGACGAGGCATCCACTATCGAAATTATTGAAGAGGCATCTACTATCGAAGAGGCATCCACTATCGAAGATGCATTCACTATCGAAGAGGCATCCACCAAAAAAGTATCGAATAAAAGGACAAACCTAATTTCAACCATACAACAATTACCTGATAAAGAGTTGTCTTCAGTAAATAGTCTCATCTCTATGATGCGATATCCGAAAGGTCCAAATCAGGGGGAAATAATTTCTCCATATTTGCAACGAAAGATGTATGATTACCTTGATAAATGTTTTTATAAACATAATTCAGATTATCAATCTTTACAAGATTCCAATTTAAACCTAGAAAAGCGTAATAAAAAACTTTCTAAAAAAAATCAAACATTAATTAGGCAAACTCAATCACTTGGTGTAAAGGCTCGGCATTTCCGGGATCAAAAATCGAAACATATCGCTGAAATTCGTTCATTAGTTCGATGTTCAAAAGAAATCACTGATATAGAATTTCGCAAAAAGATTAAATCAATTTTTAAATCAAATCAAAGGGTGTATTCTTCGAACACAATCTGGCTTGCAACAAATATTGTGCAAGTAGGACAAATGTCGATGCATTCTGCAGCTGAATGTATGCAGTTAGTTTACGAATTTCTGACGGGAGAACCACCTCGTGATTTGTTAGCAAGATCTACTCTCCGTACATGGCATCAAGATGTTTCAGAATTGCATTTCAATAAAAAAATTAGTCAAGCAATCAACGCACCAGCGTTTGGAGTGATGATAGATGAATCAACGCGAGGGCAAACAAAAAATCTAGTACTTTGTTATCAATTCTGGAGTGAGGAAGACCAACTACCCGTTGCACTAATTGCTCAATTACAAAACATTATCAAATGTAATGCTGAAGTTGTTTCCGATGTAGTAATTGCACATATTCAAGAAAATGGATTGGATGCTAAAAAATGTATACTTTGGGTGACGGATAATACTTCATATATGTCCGGTGATAAAAAAGGCGCCATCGTTCTTTTCAATAAAAAAACTAATGTAAATTCAATAAGAATCGGTTGTGGACTTCATATCATTCAGATCATAATGAACCATTTTGAATTAGAAGCCTTTGGCACACTTTCTAATAGCACTGGATTTTCAAGAAAACCGCATCCGTATAATCTACTTCATTTAGCCTGGAAATTACATGATGGCTACGATTCGAGTGATAAAGATAAACCGCTGAATATAAATTCATCAATAATTAAAGATCTATATAATGCTTTGTTGGGATTTTGCTTCAATCAGTATCAACTACCACTTCGAGCACGCTGGGGTTACGAATTGCGAACCGCTAAGCAATATATTAATCGACGATCAGCACATATCAAATTTACTAGTTGGTTCATTAATCAATTAGAGGATTGCAAGGCTCCAAAACAATATCTTAACGATTGGCATCTTTTTTATTCCTGGCTCCTTGATTTTAAAATAAATATCCAAATAAAATGCTTGATTAACTTTGCAGATCATTTTTATGAACCGCTAATGCAGTTTGTAGTTGGACAAGATACAGTTCCACGTGTTTATCAAAATGAACAATTGGTTAAATTACCTCCAGGTCGGCGGGCTCACGAGATGCTGGATAAAGTTCACGAATGGCATAAATTTCTTCAAGACATTGCTATGAATTTCGAAATGTTTTTTGCTGACGAATTGTTAGAAGCTCTAGATGCATTATCTAGTGAGGAATTTGAAATATTTTTTAATGACTTGGAACGAGGAATTGTCAAAGCTTTAGAATATTTTGAAAAATGGTTCTTATCTTGGCTTCATCTGCCGTTAGTTGTTTGTCGCCTAGGTGGTGACAATGCTAAATATTTTGCTTCTAGCTTTTACCACGTGGTTTTGAAAAAACCGTGGGTTAAATCACCAACAAACTTGGAGTTGCAATTCGCATCAGAACTTGAAGACGACTTAAAAAACGGGATAACTGATAACTTTGGCTTAAGAGAGTTACTTTTACAGAATGAAAGTTTTTTCAGAGAATTCGAGCAATTCTGCACCGATGATAAATCACCTATATATAATTTTCCATATCTATATAATTTTATCAAGACCCGAATATATTTTATAATTATACACCAGCAACAAGTAGAGGGTCTTTTCAACATATTAGATCTAAAGACTCATCCCAACATGTCATTATCGGTTAAACAGTCTAAGCTTCGTTTGTCATCAACTAAAATTGATAAAGAAAATTTATCGGAAGGATTAAAGAAAATACGAGAAAATCGAAAAAAAATTCCACTGCAAGAAGTAAATATACAGGAATTTGGACCTAATATCGCTTCAAATCTTTTTAATAATTTATTGTGCTAAACATTAAATCTTTTAAATACATGGTTGTTACTAACAATCTAGCGGTAATTAGCATTAGGGGCATTTTTATTTTTCTTATTGTAATAAATAAAATGATAGTAAAAATGCATTGATTCGATACTGCCAAATAAAGTATTTACATTGTTACACGAAAAAAATTCGATAATAAATTTTTATATGATACTACATATAGTTTTGATTTACTTAATTGACCGACCACCCCAGTGTCACACGTAGTATATATTCAAAATATCTTATGATGGCAGGATAATAATATATAGAACGAATAAAATTCAGTGTTTTAGTGATGCCTCTAATTTACTTAATTTATTAACGTTAACGTTAACGTTAAAAAGTAAAATTTTACTCATCAATTCCATTTTTAAACAATTATTACAAACTATATAATTATTATAATTAAACAATCAAAAATTTATCTTGCAGATGAATATTGTTATTTTATTGCTACAAGAACAATGCATTAATGATTTAGCGCAAGTAAACGAAGAACAGGCCCAATGATATCTTCGCTGTTATCACATCACACGATTAAACACTCGGCCTAAGTTAGGTATGAGTGATAGTACAATATCGTTAGTGCTAGTAAACAAATAATATCATTGTGATGTGAAGGTTACTGGGTTAACTGTTCTTGAAGTGTCCAGCAACAAGTAGTTTGCGCATTTTAATAAATAGCTAAAATATAATTAATCAAACTTTAACTATACTATTTTATATTTGGAGAATTTGAGTTCATAATGGGGTTTCAAAATTAACCAATAAGTGGCGCGTTCAAAAAGAAGTAAGCATTTTTACTGTTAAATCATAAATTGGAAAAATTAAATAAGATTCTCTGATATTAATTTTAAAACCTCCAGTTGATTATTTCGATTCAAAATACTGTAATGGTATAAGATATATCAAGATACAGTAACAATGGGCAATTACAGTATTTCGTAATTAATATACGTTTTTTTTTTTTTTTATTAAGATATTCACGAAGCATTTATTATTTATTTATAAAAGTATATAGTACAAAAGGAATTTAATCTAATTATTATTTTATCAAAAACTTTTACGCTTAAAAAATTATTGATTGTTAAGCTTTTTTTAATTAAAAATTTACCTCGCGGAAGGTAAAATTCGCATAAACATAAATAGTTATTGCTAAAAAAAATTAAATTTAAATTTTTTGTAATCTTATTCGGATTCGGAATAATTGCATCGTAAACTGTGATAATTACGATTAGAAATGTACCTCGTGCGAAATGACAAAACTCTTGCACCCACAAATTTTGCGAAATGAAATTATACCTCACAACTATTTCGATTAAAAAAATTCAATGAAATTTTTGGCATATGTTCTAAAATGAAATCTTATTGCAAGTGGTATGTTTTGAAAATTTGAGTAGTTTATTGGAAAATAAAAAAATGTGGTAATTGATCTGGATTTGCTTAAGATAAATTACAGAGCCCGACGTCCAGATTGAATACATAATAAATATTGCAAGCCATGAATGAATCTTTAATGAAAATATTTCTCTTTCAAAATTTACAAATAATAATTCGATTTTTAAACGCAAATGTACTGTATGTACAGTACGTTCTGCACTTATCAAAATACAGCATACTAATTTCTGTTGGGTTGAAAGTCATTTTGATATTTAAGAATCTTGCTTAAAAATTGATAATCCATTTAAAAATTAATAACTCTAAAGGTTAAAGTTCTCAGGATTGGTAAGTTCGATCATGATAATCTTACTATATAAAGAAAAAACGAAAAAAAAATTCAACCATGAAATCGATGTTGTCTGCAACCATTTGGCATCAAATATTTCAGGTTGATATTGGGTAGCATCAATTTATCAGCTGCGACAACTGAATTGATTGATTACAGTATATTAAAAATGCTCCTTATAACGTAGGTTCAAAGTTAAGTTGTCATAACATTAATTCCTAACAATTGACATTATTATATTTTGAATACTAAAATAACGATACAGTAATAACGATTGATATATAACTTTAAGCTTAAAATAACCAATAATAAAATAAAATAAAAAATAAAAAAATTACAAAAAGAATTAAAAAATTTTTAATTGTAAAGTTTAAAAAAAAAACTTTAATTCAGAATCGATAATCGATAAAATTTAAAATCTTATGTAATAAAAAAAAAAGTCCAAGCCCTAAGTGATACGAATTAAAATTTTGGAGTTCGATCAATATAACGATAAGAGTGTCACTCAGTAGTGATACAAAATAGTAGTACTTAAATTATTTAAAACTACGTACTAACACGTTTGTACGTATGTACAGTTTTTTTTTCTCTATTTGGGAGTAAAATGGATTACAATAATTTGGTTAAGCGTAAAAAACTAGCTAATTTAGACCCTTATGACTTTGGTTACAATTATCAACATGGGATAGGGATTGAAAAGGATGAACATAAGGCATTTATTTATTATCAAAAATCAGCCGAGATGGAGCACATAGGTGGAACATATATGGTTGGACGTTGTTATCTTAATGGAATTGGGGTTGATAGAGATGAGTATAAGGCGTTCATTTATTTTCAGAATTCTGTAGAGATGGGCACGCTAGTGGAGCATATGATGTTGGATATTGTTACCTTAATGGAGTTGGAATTGAAAAGGATGAACATAAGGCATTCATTTATTATCAAAAATCTGGAGAGATGGGGCATGCTGCCGGAACATATAAGGTTGGATATTGTTATCGAAATGGAATTGGAGTTGAAAAGGATGAACATAAGGCATTCATTTATTATCAAAAATCTGCAGAGATGGGGAACGCTGATGGAACAAGAATGGTTGGATATTGTTATCGAAATGGAATTGGTGTTGAAAAGGATGAACATAAGGCATTCATTTATTATCAAAAATCTGCAGATATGGAGAACGCTGCTGGAACATTTAATGTTGGATATTGTTATCGAAATGGAATTGGAGTTGAAAAGGATGAATATAAGGAATTCATCTATTATAAAAAATCTGCAGATATGGAACATGTAATGTTGGACATTGTTATCATAATGGTATTGGAGTTGAAAAGGATGAACAAAAGGCATTCACTTATTATCAAAAATCTGCAGATATGGGGAACGCTGCTGGAAGATTTATTGTTGGATATTGTTATCGAAATGGAATTGGAGTTGAAAAGGATGAACATAAGGCATTCAATTATTACCAAAAATCTGCAGATATGGGGATGCTGATGGAACATTTAATATTGGACATTGTTATAATAATGGTATTGGAGTTGAAAAGAATGAACATAATGCATTCATCTATTATCAAAAATCTGCAGATATGGGGCATGATGGTGGGGTGAACAATGTTGGATATTGTTATCAACATGGAATTGGAGTTGAAAAGGATGAACATAAGGCATTCAATTATTACCAAAAATCTGCAGATATGGGGGATGCTGATGGAACATGTAATGTTGGACATTGTTATCATAATGGTATTGGAGTTGAAAAGAGTGAACATAATGCATTCATCTATTATCAGAAATCTGCAGATATAGGGCATGATGGTGGGATGAACAATGTTGGAGAATGTTATCAATTTGGGGAAGGTGTTAAAAAAGATGAAAATAAGGCATTTTCTTATTATCAAAAAGCTGCTGGAATGGGTTGCGCTAATGCTATTTTTAATCTCGGAAAATGTTATCGGAATGGAATTGGTGTTAAAAAGGATTTTAAAAAGGCATTTGAATTGTATTTGAAGTCTACTAAACTGGGCGATGTTGATGGAATAAAAAATGTTGGATATTGTTATCGGAATGGCATTGGAACAAAAAAGGATTTAAAAGAGGCCGAATATTGGTTTCGAATGTAAGTTCTTTTCTTTAAAAAATAAAAAATTATAATATACTAAATTTATATTATTAATAGAGAGAAAAACAAATTTCATGGTATTTATTTTTTTGATTCTTTTTTGATTAATTTAATTTTATTTTAAATTTGACTAAACCCTTACATTATTGATTTAATAATAAATAGAAATTAAGAAATTTCCATATTCTAATATTGATGATAATGTGAAAAAAATATTGGATGATGAGAGGTATCAATTGTTATGGATTCCATATGATAAATTTGAAAATATTCAAGGGATTGGAAAGGGAGGATTTGCAATTGTTTATCATGCTAAATGTCTACTTGAATATGAATATTCTTGTAACAAATATTCGTTCGCAATTAAAAAAATTCATGATCAAGATTTTTTTGACGAGGTAATTTATTAAGTCCTGTTTAATATTTGAATTTGAAATTATAATTAATATATATATTTTAAAGTTAAAGGCATTTTGCGAGATCGGATATAAAAATCCATCGTTCTTGAGATGCTACGGACTATCAAGAGATGATTTAGGGAATTAGTACTTATTTAAACTATGCAGAAAAGGGATCTTTACGTAATAACCTTCACGAAGTGTCGCAAATGAAATGGGAAGAAAAATTAAATTTATTAAGTTGCATAACATCAGACTTGAAGCAATTCATTCGCAAGGATTAGAACATCGAAATTTTCATAGTGGAAACATTTTACAAGACGATCTAGATAACGCGTATATTGTAGATTTGGGACTCTCTAATCAAAACAAAGAAGCAAACGGGGTTTTACCTTATATAGCACCGGAGATTTTACAAGGAAAACCATATACTCAAGCAGTTGATATTTATGCTTTATGTATCATTATGACAGAAATATCAACTGGAAGAAAGGCTTTTGATGGTTATAATTTTGATTATGAACTTGCGATAAAAATTTGTCATGGATTACGACCAGAATTTACAACTGGTACACCTGATTGCTATATCAAATTAGCCAAGCGATGCATGGATTCAAATCCGAGAAAACGACCTAATATTCGATATTTTAATGCTTTGATTACTACATGGGTTGAAGAAATAGAAAATTCTGATGATGAAAATGAAATAAAAAATCAATTTTTAGAAGCCGACAAAATTAAGCCTAACGTTGAATCATCAAACCATCCGAATCATATATAAATTAGTAAATTTATTGATATACGAGAAATATCAAATAAATTAGAACTGGATGAAATTCCTGTTAATTTATAAAAATGGTATATAGTAAAGTAGTACAGTACGAAGTTGTAAATTAGTTTTATTTCAAAAAAAAATATAATAAAAATAAAAAATTGATTTTGCTGTCTCAGACGCATGCGTGAAAATAAAATAATAGTACATATCGATTGTAAAAAAATGTTCTTTTAAGAAAAAAGATTTATATAAGCTACGCTAACCTATGCGCAGAAATGAACAATTTAGCTCTAACATTAAAAAGGGTTACTGCAAGTGTTTAAGTGTCTTATGAACCATGTGTAGTATAAATTAAGTCACTCGCATTCAATTATATGGATAGAGTGAATTTATCGTATATTTTTATAATTTCAAATGATTTCAACGTTTAAATAATTTTTAGAATAATAAATTAATATAGTTATTGGATGCGAAGCAGCCAATAATTTTAATTATTGGAAAAATAATTTCAGCCATTTTATATTCGTTCAAATTTTTAACAATTTTTTTTTAAGAAAGATAATTTTACCTCCATCTATAATTATTCAATGAGTTATACAGTACACACAACTTTGAATATTAAATATAATTTAATTGTTTCATGTTATCAATGCCGTTGAGGACCATCAGTCCTATCAGACTATGTACTGTATAAATTAAAAATCGAAATTAATAGTAAAACAAAGCCGCTGATTGTGATGAAAACATGGATCATTCTATTAATTAGAAATTGACATTCCAGCGTTAGAAATCGATGTTCTCACGTTCTCATGAGAACGTCTCTTTTAATTTGAGAATTAATAAATAAGATTATTAAAATGTAATTAAAGTAAATTTTATTAATCTAAGTGGTTAAGTTATTCAGGCTTATAATTTTTTATTACCGTATTTTCGTGAAATAACATTATTTTGAGTACATGTACGTTAATTAGAGTACGCACATGGGCGCTATTTAAAGACAAAGATTAATTTTTTAATAACCCTGTTTTTTAAGTAATGACCATGTGTCTATATGGGATGGTCTGGGGCAATCAGTCATTGGCATTTTTGGCCGATTTTAGAATCTTCAATTCAAATTAAAATATTAGTTATTTATATAAAGTATACTTTTTATTTTATATTAGCTTTATAAAATCTTGGGATTTTTAGAATAAAAAATCAATTATTCAAAGACATAGCTTTAAAATAGAATAATGACAAATCAGAATATTGTTGATTTAATTTGGCGATTGAATTCAAGCACGTTACCTTGTTCATATTAAAAATTTCCAACAATATCTATAAAATAAATCAAAATTTGTGATTGTAATTTCGGGCAATATTTGTAATAGCTCAAACTATTGGTCGAAGATTGGTTTTCTCAAACCATTTCCCATATATAAGTAGTATTGCCGAGAGAAACCAGTACTTATATCATATGGTCGACGCATCTTCATTAGTGTGATATTTTCGAATTGCACATCAATTTTGTGATTATCTTGAATTTAAACCAATTAAATTTTATTTTGATTTCCTATTTTGGGACGTCTAAAGCGGAGCAGAATCACGTGCGAATTTTTATTGGCCAGATGAAATGATAACTCTGATTGGTCAGAGATTGTTGATCTGTTGACAAAAAAGATAATGGTCAAGTTTCTTTGGATTTTGATTTTCTAATGTTGACTCCAAATACTAGTGCAAGCTTTAATTGAGTTTTGGTGTTGTTTTGTTTGACTTCACCCACAGCCTTCTTTATTTAATTATCGTGGCATACTTACTTTTGGTTGGCCTTTTCATGGTTTTTTTTTTTTTTATAAATTTTTTTTTTTTTTTTTCAAATGGTTGAGAGCAAGTTAATTCCAAACAAACTTGCAACATTAACATTTTTTTTTTTAACACTAGTCTTAATACTAATTTTAAAGCCCTTAAAACTTGGAATTGGTTTACTCACCTTTATTGGTGTATATATATATATTTATATATATTTATTTATTTTTTTATTTTTTATTTTTTCCCATATTACAAAGTTGTGAGAACAATATGAACTTATTTTGTATTGCTTTATCAGAAGCTGTGTCAATAGCAAATCTTATTCCAGATGAAAAGAGAAGTCTTCTTTTTAATATAAACTTTTCTTTGGAGATTCAAATAGAAGATTTTAATAATGCTTAATGGCTATTGGTAACCAATATTTGGATGCAATGAAATTTATACAAAAGTGTGGATGGTAATATTATAAAGTTTTTGCCTGCTATTTCATGAAGCACCAAGAGTCAAGCATTTGCCAACAAGAAAATATCCTAATAGAAAAATGCCAAATAACAAAGACACAACCATCAGGATTATGTAAAGCAAAAATAAAGGTTTCTTAATTAGTTTTATCAAACAAGATAAAGGTTGAATAATATAAAAACTCTTTAGATCATATATATCTTTTGAAAGAAATCAAAAGAATCAAATATTTCAAAGCAATAGAACTCTTGTAAAACAAGAGGTAGTTAAAAATTATTCACCCTTAGCGATAACTGCAGCTGTTAAAGAATATGCAACAATCAAGCTAGATCTTGGTTCTAGTATATGCAAACTAAACCAAAAGGAAGTGATCAACATTAAGTATAAAGTTCACAGGCTTATTAAATCTCATCTTGTTGGCAATTCAAGTCTGAAAATTGATTTTTCGAATTTTGTATCATATTTAATAAAGCAGGGATACCAGATTAAGAATTATTATGTTCCCTAATATAACACCAGAGGCATTGTTTTTGTGCATCCTGCCTAGCTAAAGAAACTTTAGAATCATGGGTGGTTGATGCTTATTACTTTCACTCATAAGACTAACAGATATAATTGGCGCCTTTTTATCTTATATGTTTGTAATACCTATAGCTACTAAAACATAGATATTTATTTCTTTGCTAGTACTAAAGACAGTGATACTATTGGGGTGGCATTAAAAATAATTTGTAAGTTTTGTTGCTAGTCTTACCAGTATATACTATCAGATCAAAGTAGTATTAAGGCAAAAGATATTAAAATAATATTTTTCAGTATAAGTGCTAGTAAACAAGAATGTGAATTAATTCTTTGCATTGTCTATATAATAAGAGTTTAATTATTAAAAATCTATGAAAAAGAGCCTCAGAATATTATGATTGTAGTGATGCATAAAAGAACAAGAATTGGTTGTAAAAAACTTGTTCAAGATGCAATTAACTATAGCACTTTCTCTGCTATTCAGAATTATATTTAAAGAAACTACAAAAAAAATACATAGTAGTAGGCTTTGTGAGCATGCTAATATTCCCCCTTGCTTCTGCAAATTACTTCTATGAACCTATTGAAATCTTATTACAGTGAATTGAAAAGAGCTATATCTTTGTTTTATAGATTAATAGGTATATGTAACTTGCTTTTTATTATTTATATATATTATGCAAATCTTTTAGGCTAAATTTCTTAAGATCTAGTAATTAAGTTTGACTGTTGAAAATATTAGATTATAAAATCAGCATTTAGAGATAATTAATTGCTCAATTGATGATATACTATAGCATTAATTTTAAAAAGTCTTGAATATTACTATGATAATTAAAATATAAATTAGCAGATAATAAATTAAAAAAGAATCATTATTACTAGAAATACTTAAGCCTTTTTGTTCAAATATTATATACCACATTATCAAGTGTATTAAGCTTTTTGCACAGATCTTAAAGCTTATTGGTAATTTACAAAAGATTAATTTCTCTCATCATGATGCTTTAATGATATACAGAGGAACTAGAAATATGAGTTATATAATTAGCACTTTAGAAATAGTTAATTGCTCAATTGATATACTAACTATAACATTAATTTTAAAAAAGCCTAAGATGTTATTGCAATAATCAAAATATAATAAAATTTTAGAAGAATTATTATTATTAGAAGCACTTAAGCTCTTCTATCTAATACTACATATCTCAATATTAGTTATTTTTGTTTTTTACATTTTTAGAGCCTATTGATAATTTACAAAAGCTTCAATTTCTCACATTATAGTGCTTTTTTGATGACATATTAGAAGAACCTAAAATACAAGTTATAAAATCAGCATTCTGGAGATAGTTGATTGCCTAATTAATGTATAAACTATAGTATTAATTTTAGAATAGTTGAGATATTACTATGATATTCTATATGATAATGAACTAGCAATTCAAATTTGTTATAGCTTTAGGCCTAAAATTAGATACGAAGTTTCTCAATTACTTTTAGATCTAATAAATAAATAATTAGATTCAGAACCTCAAAACTGACCAACTGCTAAAGAATTAGTTAATATGCTGAATTATTTTTATAGAGTTTTAAAAGATAGAAAAATTGAACAACAATTAAATATAAATTAGCAGATAATTAAATTTTAGAAGAATCATTGTTGCTAAAAGCCTTTTGTCTAAATATTATATACCTCAAATATATGAGTTTTTTACATAGCCTTTAGAGTTTATTGGTAATTTAAAAAAGCTTCAATTTATTTTATCTTGCTTTGTTGACAATATACCAGAAGAACTAAAAATATGAATCATACAGTTTGCAAAAATATTGCTATTAACATTGCAATATCTTGACTTAGAAGATACTTAGAAATATTTTTCACAATCATTGCAATACACCTTTAAAAAAATTTAGTAATTGATTGCTTTGATAACAAAAAATATTAGAGCATTAATTGAATTCTGCATACTATTTAAAACTTTGAATTATGTAGATATGGACAGATATTTGAATTTAAATGATAATTTTAAAAAGAATATGTTGTATTGTATTGGATCTTGATAAATTTGGTCTTAAAATAAGTTAAGTTTCTATTTTTTATTATTTTACTGTATTTTAGATATGGTCTATAATATCATCACCCTTGATAATAAGAAATGATCTGATTATGAAAGTACTACATTTGATTTTTATATTAAAAAAATATCTATATACAGTATGGTATATAATGTTTTTGGGGGTGTGGCGACTTAGTGAAGTGGTGGAGTTGTCGCACCCCCAGACGGCAGGTCTAGAGTTCGAATCCCACAGATGACGTTTTCGAAAAATAGCCCTGTGATACAGTTAACAGCTATTCGATGATCGGTAGGATCTAAAAATCTGTAATCTCGGTCACACCATCTAGAATGGGAGCCTTGGCGTAATAAATCCGAGATATCGGAAGAACCGAAAACCCGTTTGGCAAGTCCCGAGTTGGGAGGTAGTGTGATCTTCGACAGTACTACAGGAAGACCGAATTTGGAACCAGAGACTGAGATCGGAGAACCGAGCGACCAGGTCCTTAAGTGGGGGGACACACCAGCCGAACCGCCAGGTCGCCAAAATCGGAGGAAAAGAACATGTGCTCTGGAAGCATGTACCAAGGGAAGGAAGACCATATAGACACCTAAAGTCTAGGTGAACCAACCCTTCCG
>CAJVPU010000682.1:0-16057 GCA_910591775.1 Dentiscutata heterogama | reverse complement strand
CGTGTAAGGACCCTAAAACTTTAGCCACATGGGTATTTATCCTTGTAGTAAACTTAACAGAATGATACATATCCCACACATGTACTCACCTGCATGTTCGGTAACTTTTCCCCAACTAGTACATGTTGTGCTGCCACTACTGGGTCCGTATCTCAAGATATCATTTCGGATACTACTGTAACCTAATTTATATCTCAAGCTACAACCTTCCTAATTAGTTTCCACTTATGTACTCCTGCCCTTGCAAGGTTCACAGCAACCCCAGTACCCATGTTCCAACTTTCTTCTTTCCCGGATTCCTTATCGGTTCCTCCTTTCCTTCCAGCCGGCAACCCGGAAGCGTTGGTCTGCCCAGGCTCTAGGTGCTTTACGGTCTCCCTCCTCTTGGTACAAGCTTCCAGAGCACAAGTCCTTTTTCTCCGGTGGTGAGCTGGCGGTTCGGCTAGTGTGTCCTCCTATTTAAGGACCTGGTCGCTTGGTTCTCCGGTCTCAGTTTTCAGTTCCAAATTCAGTCTTCCTGTAGCACTGTTAAAGATCACTGCTACTCCCAACACGGGACTTGCCAAACGGGTTTTCAGTAATTCCGGTTTCCTGGATTTATTACACCAAAGCTCCCATTCGAGATGGTGTGACCAAGATTAGGATCCAACTGATAATTTTAACGTTAATTGATACAGATCTAGTTTTTTCAAAATCATTGTCTGTGGGATTCGAACTCTAGACCTGCCATTTGGGGTGTGACAACTCCACCACTTCACTAAGTTGCCACACCCTCACCAAATTTTTTTATTTGAATTCTATAAATTTATAAATTCATATAAAAAAGATTTCAATAAACTTGGTCAGGTAGTTACAGAAATATCTTTACACAAAATTATAAAAAAATTAACTACCTATTAAAAATAAAAGTTATACTGATTTTTTTAAAAGTTTGAATAAAAATATCTTCACAACTACCTGATCAAACCTAATAAAAATTTATTTATTTGAATTTTATAAAACTTAGAATTTCAAATAAAAAAGTCTTATTGGGTTTGGTCATGTGGTTGTGAAGATAATTTTACTCAAACTTTTAAAAAAATTTATATAGCTTCTATTTTTGATAAGCAGGTTGACTTTTCTCTAACTTTGAGCAAAGATATTTCTATAACTACTTAACAAAGTTTAATAAAATCTTTTTTATTTAAATTCAGTAGATTCATAGAATCCAAATAAAAAAAATTCTATAGAATTTTGCCAAATAGTTGTAGAGATATCTTTACTTAAAGTTAGAGAAAAATCAATCTGCCTATCAAAAATAAAATCTATACCAATTTTTTTAAAAGTTTAAGTAAAGATATCTTTACAGCCACCTATCCAAACCTGATAAAACTTTTTTTATTTGAAATTCTAATATTTATAGAATTCAAATAAATAAATTTTATCAGGTTTGATTAGGTGGCTGTGAAGATATCTTTACTCAAACTTTTAAAAAAATTAGTACAGCTTCTATTTTTGATAGGCAGATTGATTTTTCTATAACTTTGAGTGAAGATAACTTCATAACCACCTGACCAAGCCTGATGAAATCTTTTTTATTTAAATTTAGTAGATTATAAAATTCAAATAAAAAAAATTTCATAGAATTTGATCAAGTGGTTGTAGAAATATCTTTATTCAAATATTTAAAATAACTTGGTACAGCTTCTATTTTAATAGATGGTTTGATGTTTCTTTATAACTACTTTGACAAATTCGAAAAATTTTTTTATTTAAATTTTATAGATTCATAAAATTCAAATAAAAAAATATTATTGATTCTGATTAGATAGTTATAAGATATTTTGATTTAAAATTTTGAAAATTTTTATTTTTCTTTTCTTAGCCTTGTAGATTTTCTAGTCAGAAATAATCTTTGGTTACATGATAATACATTATTTTTGCTACTACTAATCTACTACTATTTTGCCTACTTTTTTTAAAAAATTTTGTTAAAAGCACAAGTAGGTAATAGTAAAGAGTATAGATCAAGTACTTTTTTTAAAAGAGAATATATATTTTTTTAAAAGTAATAAAACAAGTAGATCTGAGCACACTGCTAATATTTTTGCAGTAAGTAATAAACTCTAAACTTGTTAGCAAGTAGTATATAAAAACTATTTCTAAATAACAAGTATTGCTTTTATGATGAGTAATAAGCTCTAAATCTATTAGCAGATAGTATATAAAAATTATTTTTAAATAATAGTTACTAGTTTATAGTTCTCATTAGTCTTATATCTATCTTTTTCAACTTAGTTTTACTGTTTTTGTTAAAAAATTTGTTTTAAAAAGTGGATCTAAGAAATTGTTAGAAAGAGTTTTTATTTTTCAATTAAAGAATATTAATATATTTGTATAATCTAATTAATTACTATATTTTAAGTAAAGTTGCATCTAGTAGTATAGTTAAACCTCTCTAAATACACATTGCTAGAACCACCTCTAAAGCATGTATTTAGAGAGGGCTACAAATAGAAAACACTAATAAAATTACAATATTACTATTAGTATATGATAATATAGCTTTAGTAGCTTTGAAATAATAAATTTGATTAGCTAGTAATCACATAAATGCATTTATAAAAGAAGTTTTTATAAGTAGGCCAAATAGTTAGTATGCATTTATAAAATAAAGAATATGTATTTATCTATAAGTTCTATTATAAGCTTAGGCTTATATTATATATTTAGAAAAGTGTGTATTTAAAGAAGATGTATTTAAAAATATCTAACTATATATATTGAAGAGAGTTAAACAGAAATTATCTATTACCAAAATATATATAATAGCAATAAATATATAGTTTAAGGTAATTACAAACCATAATAGCTGCTTCTTTTATAAAACTATCTGAATTAGTCTAGTAGTATATATAAAGATTATTATTATAAAAAGATAGTTTGGTTTTATTAGAAATTTTGGTTTTAGTAATACAAGCAACAGAAATATTATAATTGATACAATAATCTTGTCAAATTTGTTTTTTAAAGACAATATTGAAGCCTCTAATATTATAAATAACAATAGTAAAATATAGATTATAAAAGTTAAATTTTAGAAATTGTATAGATAAATTTGAAGATTGAAATTAAAAAAAAAAAAGAATAGAAAAACGAGGTTTGTAATTAAATTGTTAGAAAATAATTGTATTTGAAAAGTAGTAAAAGAGTTAGATAAAAGAAATAGATTGTTTAATATAAAAGATTAAGAAAAAAAACAGAAAGATTATAGTTTGTAAAAAGAATTGTTAGATAATCTAAGCTTAAGTTTGTAGTATCGAAGTAATTTTTTAAGAGGTATATAGAAAATAATCTAAAAGAATATGTTTATATAGAAGATATATATATATATGCTTTAGTATAAACAAGATTATAATATGAATATTGTTTAAAAAAAATACAAATATTTTGATTGAAGTAAAGTTGAGAGTAGTTTTCTCAGATATAATATAAAAAGATATCAATAAATTGTAGTTAAGAAAATTCTTGTAGTTTATAAAAGAAAAGAAATTTGTTATAATATATAATTGGGTCTACTTCTTTATAAGAATTAAAGCTACACATAATATAGTTTTTGTCTTGGTTTAAGTCTGTATTGTTTAAAGTGTAATAGTTATTAAAATCTTCTTCTGAAAAGTTTTTTTTCTAAAAATTCTAAAAATAAGAATAAGATATTTGAGCTAAATAATGATATTTGTTTTTTAAAATAAGATGATAGTATAAAGATTATATTTAACAAAAAAATTTCTACCTAGATATTATTAAATTACCTGGTTATTTGGGTAATTTATTATAGCTATATAATAAAAATATCTACTCAGATACAATTTTTATAATAGTATAAGTTCTGAAAAGAATAATAGAATATTTTTTATATTAGTTACTATATATTTAGCTTGTATAGCTTTACAAGATATAAAGTTTTTCTGGTTAAATATTAAAAGACTAATATTATTTAAATTTTCTAAGTATTAATTTGAGTTCTAAATAAAATTAGCTATAAATAAAAATATTAATTATTATTATTTTATAAAATTATATATATAACTGCCAAGAATTACTATAAAAAGAAATGATGACGCACATGTTATGAACCCCTGAGCCTCATGATGCTATCCAACTATAAAAGGCTCTGGAAGTGCAGAGTAACCTGTTACAAAACATGCCCAGGTACCTCACTATCATAGAGGGAAGTACAGCCATTCGCACAATTACTGAATTCGATACGTTAAAACCTGGGTTCTGAAAGTCGCAGGAAAGTTGGCAGTTGCGCAGCATGCAGGCTTGAGATACTTACTCAATGTGGTAGAGGCAGCTAGTGCTCGGCAAAATCAAACAAAAACTCGATTATCGAGTTTTTGAATCTATCGATATATAGTATAGTGCTTCAATTATAAAACCTATTTTTACTCTAATCTGACTTTAAACTTCAAGTTAGTTATCACGAAGCCTAAAGAAAGATCGGATTCCTGTTAGATTTATATATATACTAAAAATAAAATTTGTATTTAATGCCCAATATTGTAAATTGATAGATTCAAAAACTCGATAATCGAGTTTTTGTTTGATTTTGCCGAGCACTAGAGGCAGCTGCATGGCTTGAGATACGAACTCCTAACAAGTATGCCAAGTAGGGATACAAACTAGACACACCAAATTGGAAGCAAAAAGCACCTACCTGAAGCATTAACACACCAATTTGGGAGTTGAGATAGTAAAGTAAAGTGGGTGAAGCGGAGGACATGTGGAAGTTAATTGGAGGCAAGTAAGGATATACAAAATCCAGGTCAATCACATATGTGGGAATGTTAATGGCTCTGGTGGGTTTTAGCCATGGATAAATGGTTTATATATCTAAAGTCCTAGTCCCAATACCAATATGTAATATGTATGTGTTTACAGCACCACCATATATCAATCCACTTAAGTATTAATAAAAGTTTGGGGCGGGTGCTACATCTGGGGTATCCCCTAAAAATTAAAAAAAAAAATAAAATTATATATTTAATAGAATATAATGTTTATTCAAGCTTATTAAAAAATTAAAATATATTACTAGACAAATATTAGGCATGTTTATATCTAATTCAAAGACTAATATTATAATTATAATATATATTTGTTTTTTATTTTACTTTTTAATTATATCTTTTTTTTTTTATTTTCTACTAACTGTCTATGATAAATATCTAAAGTTCTTTTTTCTATTTTGAAACTTAGTACTTTATATATTTCTGTACAATTTTTAATTTATATACAATAAATTATATTATTATACAAACTTTTATAATTATGAATTTTTTCTTCTTATTATTTTTTGTATATTATTATATAAGTACAACAATCTTGAATTAAAACTCAGTTAGCCAATAATATCTTGTAAATTATAATCATAATTGCACAATAATATTAATATTAGATCATGCAATGATAAATATTATAAAATTTGTTCTGCTAAAACAAATAGTTGGCTGAAATATGCCACTGCACAGCATATATTAGCTAACTATTTGCTCTAACAAACCAAATTTTATAATATTAATTGTTGCATAACCAATATTTTATAAGTATAATAACTTTTTTTTATATCTTTTATTAAATTTACTATTTGATTTATTTAGTCTAAATTTGTATTTTTCTAATCTAGTACTGAGAAGTATAATTTATACTATAAGAGATTGCCACTTTTTACAAATACAAATTTTTTTGAAAGTTTTTTTATATCTTTTCAAGAAAAAGTTGTAATTAAAGCTATTATTTAAGAGTTTTGATACTATTCTTTTAGTTTATCTAAATTTTTATATTTTTCTCTAAAGTATATAAATATTTTTAGATTTTATTTATTTATTAAAATTTTAACTTATATTTATTATTATTTAAAATGCTAGAAACTAAAAATATAATAGGTCTTATTAATTATAAATTGCAGTTTTTTTTTATTATATATAAAATTTTAAATAACTTGTTAAATAGCAACTTTTTAAAAATAACAAAAAGTAGACAAGTAAAATCAAGAAAAATTTTTTCACAAACTTTTATTTTATATTTAACTATTCCTTAAAATAATACTAATAGACCACTATATGAATTTCTAGTTTAATAAAATAATCTTAAATATAAAGTTAATATAAATTAATTTGATAATATTATATTAAAAGTAGAGGATATCATATAATGATTACTTGATTTTTACTAGTAAATTTTTTTAAATAGTATAAGAATTTCTTAAGTAGTACAATATAAATAATATATAAATTTAATTAATATACTATTGTAAAATGATTGACTATATGATTACTATAAAAAGTAATTTTTACTTTTAAACTTCTATATATATATATACTGTATACTAACTATTTGATTTTGAATTAAAGATTTCAATAGCAAAATAATTATTATAAAATCATTAAAAATAATTAATAAAACTAGGGTGTGGTGATTTAGTGAAGTAATTGGGTTGTTACATCTCCAAGTAATTTTTAGCTAAGATACAGAGTTCGAATCTTACTGAAGACATTTTCGAATTTAACTACTAATACTACGGTAACAGATTTTAATCAATTAGTTGGGTGAAATACCTATAACTCCAGTCACACCAATGTACTTATGCACTAGAAGATTCTAGAAGCATCTGTGGAATAATAAGTTATATGGAGGAATGCAAACTGGTATAAGTAGTACAAACCTACAATAAGACTTTCGGAATGCATAAAACTGACAAAAAGAACTAAAAGATTTAAAACTGGCTTGGCAAGACCCGAATAAGAAGATAGTAAAAATGAAAACAGACTAAACTGGAAATTGAAAGATTTGAATAACAAGACTCTTATAGATTTGGGATTCTACCAACCTGGCCACCGAAGTTGCACTAGAGGAAAAGGACTTGTACTTTGGAAGCATGTATCAAGGAAAGGGAGCTATAAGATACTTAAAGCCAAGCAGACCAACTCTTCCAGGCTAACTGGTTTGGTAGTTTAAAGAATTCAAAAGTACAGTTTAAAAAGAAAATAAAAAACTGGTACTGGAGTCCAAGCAAACCTACAAGGGCAAAAGCAGTTAAATAGAATCATGTGAAGTTAGAAAACTGTGAATAAAATCCTACACTGCAGGATTAGGGACCCGGGACATTAATTGGTGAACTTAATAGCATGGTTACAACTGCAAGAGGAAGCCTTGGCAATTGCAAAAAGGTAATTGTGAGTGGGTAAACAAGACCCTAAATCTGGGCTAATCTTGTAATCATATCCAGTGGATTTAGATTGGAGGTAAATTAGAAAGACTATAGATACTTAGGTATATCTGTATAGGTAAAATCTGTATAAAGTAAATCTTAGATATAGATAGTTAAGTACATAGCCCTAAGTTTCAAATGCAATTAATTAAATTATGTTGTTTATGCAATAATACTGTATAGAGTAATATACGTTAAAAAATTTAGTAAAGCATTGAAACTAAGATCTCATCTAAAAAAAAAAAAATAAAAAAATAATAATAATTAATAAAACTATATAGCAAAAAATTTTTTATTACTAGTTTTTATAATTATAAGAGTATTTTTTTTTCTCCAATATAATAGTTTATTATATCTATTTGTTCTAGTTTTAGATTAGTAAATTTAAAAATTTTTTTTTGCAATTGTTTTTATTTAATTATCTAAACTAATAATTTTATCTATATTTATCAACTATTAGATTTATTTATTTTATTTTATAGCTAATTTAAAAGCCTTTTTTCTAAACAAATAATATAAATATATAATACAATAAGTACAGGCCTATTAAAATAAAGTTCAAAAATAAAATCAACTCTTCTTGCTAATCCTTTGGTTCAATTTTAAAGCTAAAACAAAACATAGAAATAGTATATTTTCTAATTAAAAAACAAGATATACTCTCATAATACAAAGAGATGAGAAAGTTAAACTAAGAGGAGTTATTTAAAATATTCATATAGAAAGTATAGTCAGTCTTTCAACCAAAAGAAAGCTTTAAGAATTTTTTTTAAAATTCGTTATTATTTTGGGGAATCAGCTTACACCCTAAACTGTCGATTAGTTTCTCAATGCATAAACAATAACAGAAACAACAATTAAACAACAAATAAACAAACAAACAAACAAATAAACAAACAAACAAGATGCGTTCTATTTTTAGCAACAACTCAAATTCCAGATCCAACAAGAATTATCTAGAAAAGTAAACTGATAGTAGAAGATCAATAAATTACAAGAATGGAAAACCAATTTCCTTAAAAGAGGATGCCAAGCATTTAGGCTTGGCTTACGAGCTTGCAATGAGTTTTTAGAAAAAATATACACAAACATACAAGTTGTAGACAAAAAACTAGCCCAAGCTTTTAAGACAATTTTAGCAAAAGAAATCTGTATTATAAGGATTCTGCTTAAAAATTACTGAAATTTGTCTGAAAAACAGCTTAAAAAGATACAAGAAGATAGTCAAATTAAGAAAAAAAATCTTGAAGCAATTCAACAAAAAAGAGAAGCAATGCTAGAGTCAGAGTGTGGAACAATAGATTATGGTATAGAGGAAAACTACAATATCCTTATAGAATATACAGCCCAAGCAGAAGAGAAAATACTAAACAGAGTTAATGAAGAATCCAAAGTAGTTAGAGAAATCAAAGAAAAAGAGAGTCAAGACTCCAAAAGAGCCAATACTGAAATATGAAAAAAGAATGGTACAAACATGAAGATAGAAGAAAACAAAACAAGTAAAAACATATCAGAAAAAAGAAAAGAATCTAAAGCAGAGAGCTTTGACAATACTTTTACGATTTGGGACATACTTGCAGAAACAATGCCAAGAAGTCTCAAAAAAAAGTTAAGTTTCTTCAGAAGAACTACTATAATCAAGTGAAAAGGAAGACAAACAAGTAGTATGACACATATACAAATAGCTTTTAAAAACAAAAAAAGAAGACAAGAGTAGAACAAAAGATAGGCAATATCTCTAGCAAATGATAAACTCTTAAGAATGACAAGAGATGAATTTAAGAAAGAAGAGCTGTAGAAAGAAATCAATACAAAGCAAAAATTATGAACATCCCAAGATATGTAATAGAAGTATTTTTGCTAAGACAATTATTTAGAATTAAAGCAAAATCAGTCTTTCTTTCAAACAATAGTAACGGTAATCCAAGAAGAGTAGTGACGGTTTACTTTATATCCCTAGAGGACCTCATGAAGGCAAAAAAAGAAAAAATATTTTATTACAATACAAAACTTGATTGGTATCAAGAAGAAAAGGAAAAAACAAAAGAGAGTCATAATCAAAAACATATGTATGAAGAGCTAGATAATATAAAAAGAAATAGAAGTACAAACTATACTAGAAAGTTAGCCGAAACAAAGCAAAGTTACCTTTTTAGCAATAACAAATTAAGGAAAAGAAGAAAGCACTCAAGACAAAAGATCAGAAAAGAAGAAAGTAGAGATAGAAGTTATTCAAGAAAATCTTTAAATGGAGAAAAGTGATAGTTGTCAAGCACAAATAAGAATATCAATAAAAGTATAAGAAACAAGAATGAGATTTTGAGTAGAATTGCAAAATTAGAGAAACTAGTTAAGAATCTGGCTAGGCCAGACTGCTTCTAAAAATGGCTATAGGCATCTCTAGAGAAAAAAGTAGACTCCTAGTGTCTACTACAAAAAGAAGCAAGAAAGAAATAACCAAAATAGTACAAGAAGAAATATTCAAAGTTGAAGTGGCATGTCATAATATTAATAGAATTAAAAACAATAAGGCCAAATTAAAGATGTTTTGTGAGTGGGCAACAGAGAAGAAAATAGATATACTAGGGTTAGTTGAAACGAATGTTAATGAAAAAGATACAAGATTCATACAAAAAGAAATTTTATATAGAGGCTATTGGTCAAAAGATGAGATTACTAAAAGAAAAGGATTAGAAGTTAGTATATTAATCAACTCCAAATGGGAAAAATATTTAGAAAATATTTCAAGATTCAAAGAATATGTAATAAAGACAAAATTCTATTTTAAAAAATTTGAACTAGTAGTTTTAGTACTTTATATTCTACTAAATGACAATAAAGTCAAGAAAAAAGTGCAATGTGAAGTGATTAGAAGATATATAGATAGATCAAGCAATACTCACTTTATAGTAATAGGTAATTTTAATCACATTGTAGACAAGAATTTAAACAGAATAGGACCAAGTGAGATATATAATACCAAAGTACTTAGTTTATATAAATGGTTTTAAGCACAAGGCTTTTTAGACATATTTAGAGTACTAAATCAAGAAGTTAAACATTTTATATAGCAGGGTCAAGATGCAAAAACAAAAATTAACCAAATTTGGATTTCAGAAGATTTAAGCATAGGTTTAACGAAAGCTAAAATCAAAGAAGCAAAATATATAACAGCAAGTGATTATGAAATCATAATATTAATAATGCATCTCAAACGATAGATTAAAAAACTAATTCTAGTTAAGTTAAGGCCAAGAAGCCCAAGTAGATTGATTTATACCATATTTTCGTGAAATAACGGGCATGAGTGTTATTTCAAATAATAACCAGAATTAAGCTTAATTTAGACCAAAATTCATAATTTCACCCCTGCGTGTTATTTCGCAAAAATACGGTATATACAATAAAGCAAAAAAAAAAACTGAGAAGATTACGGTACAGACTTGGAACATTATTTACTAGAAAACAATGGTCTAAACAGAGCACTCAGTGAAGTAACAGGTGACAATATCAATATAGTATGGAGAATCATCGCTAAAGGTATAAAGTATGCAGCGAAGAAAAACATTCCATCAAAACAAATCCAAGTAGATACATAGCAATATACAAAGAAAAAGAAAAACTTAAAGTTATACGAAGTTATAACATTATTAAACAGAGTTATTAGCAAAGTCAAAAAGGCATCTGCAAAGAAAGTAGAGCTAAATAGTAATGAAATTAACAAGAAAATTAGAAAAATTAAAGCCAAAAGTGATAAAGACATTGAGAAATTAGCAAGTAATAGAAGCAAACAGTTAGATAAATAGGTGCAAAAAAGCAAGCTAATCTTGAAGATTCTTAAAAGTGAAGAATAGACACAGAGTAGAGAGCAAAATTGAAGAGAAATCAAGATAGCAATAGAGAAAAGGTGTATGAGAATAGATGGAGAAGTAAATAAAATGCTAGCAAGTTTACTCGACAAACAAAAGAGAAAAGTCAAAATTGATAGGGTTTTCATACAAGAAGAAAAAGTAGTATCTTGATAAATGAGCCTAACGAAGTTAAAAAAGCAATGAGATTGCATTTTGAGAAACAGTTCAAGAAAAAAGAAGTAGCTTTAAATAAGGAGGCATACATTGAATTTTATAAACCGTTAGCTGAAGTTAATAAAAGCTGGTATAATAGCCTTACTATAGATATATTAATAAAGAAGTGGACTGAAGTCATAGGTGAAACAAAGCTCAAAACGGCACTAGATGTATCCAGAATTAGTTACATTCTAATTAAAAAGTTAAGCCCCAAGATGCAAAAAATGTTTAGAGTTTTTGCAAATATATGCCTAAAAGGTAGCTATATTTCCAAAAATTGAAAAATAGTACAAGTATACCTAATACCAAAAGGTAAAAGCTAAGATTTTGATCTTAATAATATATGGCCAATCGTACTCTTAGAGATATTTAGAAAATGTATAACTAAAATCCTAACTAAGTGAATCTCTAAGATTATGGAAGAGAAACATATCTTAAAGGGACTAAATTTCATAGGGCTACTAGGTTGCTTAGTAGTCAATACAATAAACCTAGTTGATATGATTCTTAAAGAAGCTAAAGAAAATGAAAAAGAGCTATAGATAGTGTTACAAGATATGAAAAAAGCTTACAACTCAGTTTTAATAATGACACTAAAGCTAGTACTAGAAAGAGTTAAACTTCCAGAAAGAGTAATCCAACTAATATTAAAACTGTTTGTACAGAGAAGAGTTAGAGTAATAACAAGTCATGAAACAACAGATGAATTCATAGCAGGAGACGGAATTGAACAAGGAGAAATAATCTCGCCGCTGATTTGGAGAATATTCTACGACTCCCTATTACGAAGAATTCAAGATAATCCAAATCTTGAGTACAAAATTCAAAGTAAAGAGATGCTAGATATAAATATCAACTCTTTTAAATATTAGAAGTTTAGACAAGCTGCAGTTGCTTTTGCAGATGACACTATACGGATAGCTAAAAACAAAGACCAAATGGAGAAGATAATTGAGATTTTACAGAGATTTTTTGTTCTAAACAATATCAGTATCAATAGTAAAAAATCAAAACTACTTATGTTAAATTCAAGTAGGAGTAAAAAAGAAAACTATGTAGAGATAAAAAATGATAGAGTCATTGCAGAGTGAAAAAACACTATTACAAAGTTGCTTGGTGTTTGGTTAAGCAGTCGTACAAGTGAAGCACAAATAGTTAAAAAAGCAAGAACTATAATTAAACAGTTTGCATCATTACTATACTGCAAAAAAGCAATAATAGGTTAGCTAGTATATATAAACAATATATGTTTAGTGCTAAAATTAGCGTATATTTTACAAAACAGTAAACTATCACAATTGATGCTAGATAAAATATACTAGCCCTTCATTAGACTAATTAAAAATAAAATAGGGCTAGCAGCATTATCAGGAAATTATATAATGATGTATCAGGGTCTTAGTAGATGCAAAATGCTTGGACAAGAAGTTTTGTATCACCAAGTAACAAATCTTCATAATAGGCTAAATGGTAATAACCAATTAAACAAGTTAACAAAAATAAGAATGTATCAAGGCTTTTTACTAGCTAGCCTAGTTGAAGAAAGATGAGAGGAGTCAAGAAGTCCAAGTATCAAGAAGATTTAGAAAAACAACTTAGCATGCATAGTTCTGCTTAAAGCATAAGAGCTAGGAGTAACTTTTAGCATAATAGATAAGCTGTGAAAGGTCTATAGTTCTGGGCTAACAATTCATAAAATTATAGGAGATAAAGTATTTCTCAAAGCATGCAGAAGTATACAAGAGCACAATTTGTTTTTTATAAACTAGTTGATTGAAGCCAATGGTTACATAGTTTTGTTGTGGAAAAAATTTCATGTATTAAGAGCAAAATCTTTGAAAGGCTATAAACCCAAATGGTTTAGAGTTATTAAGAACTATTTTGAAATAGATCAGAGTAGAATTATTAAAAAAAGCGAAGCTCAGATTTAAGAACCAAACACAATAGCAATGAAGACTTATGCAAAAAAAGTGTCAACTAATAAATGAAAACATGAATAGGTTATAGTAAACAAGAATGAAGAAGAAGCCTTGTTGGTAGATAGAGTTAAGAGAAAAAAGAAAAATAAATTCCTGCTTAAGCATTAGAAATTAGAGAAAAGTACCAAAAATGAGAAACCAACTGTAGAGAGATGTAAGAATTGTAAAAGAAAGCATGGAAAAAGCATGAAGTGCGATTTTTGGGTGGAAAAAAAGAATATACTAGGGTTAATTCAAACAACAAATCAAGAGACAGGCCCTAAAAAACTAGCACTGATCAAAGAAATAGTCAGGTACAGAAAAGCAACAGATAAAGTAAAGAAAGATGAAAGAGAACAAGAGCTAGTTTTAATAGAAATAGAAGAATATACAAAGAGTTTCATAAAATCACATAGTTTCGACAGAGTACTAGAAGAGATGCTAGAAGAGCAACTTAAAACAAATATTAGGTGTAAATAGAAGAACTATATATTCTACACTGACAGGTTTTTAGCCCAAATAGATGGAAAGAATATAATAGGAGCAGGTTGGGTACAGGTTAACGAAGAGGAGGATTTTTAGATAGTTGAAGGAAAAGTCAGATTCGAGAGTTGGCTCTTATCAACAAAGGCAGAATTGGTTGCAGTTTGGTTGGCTTTGTTAATAGTAGCTAGTAATAGTAAAGTAGTAATTAATTTAGATAATGAAGCTGCAATTACAAGTTTACAATATGACGAGCAGTTAGACAATACAAAAAAGTGGAGTAGAAGGAAAAATTACAAGCTGGTTTTGTTAATTAAAGATCTGTGCAAGTCAAAACATATTTTGTTAGAGTTGGTGAAGGTTAAAGCATATAGTGAAGTAAAATGGAATTAGAGAGCAGATATATTGGCAAAAGAAAGAACAAGATTAAACATCTGCTCAAATCTTAAAATAGATAACAATCTTAGATACCCGATCGGCCTACATTGGAACAATTTTCCAGTAGAGATTCTTACAAGAAAGCTAATCAAAATTCAAATGAACATGAGGGTAGGAGCTGAATAGAGAATGTCAAGTACAATACAAATTCTCGAATATGACCAAAAAGCTAAGCACAACTGAAGATTATTCTGGCAACAAAATAAAAAAATGATAGGCATTAAATGCAAGTTATTAAAAGCAAGTAAACACTTTGCTTTTAGATTGAAATGTCTATGCAGAGAAATACTAGTATTAATAGTACTGAAGAAAAAGAAGCCAGAGGTAGAGTTTGGAACCGGATTTATTTTTTAAATCTGGATTTATTTAATTAATAATCTGCAGCTTCAGATTTAAATCCGGATTATTAAATTGATAACCGGATATAACCTGCATATTGTGACATAGTTGAATAGCTTATTATAATTGGTTATAGCAGATATACATATGCGAAAATTGCCGTTTTTTGGTTTTTTTTGTAAAACTATTTTTGATGAAACAATCACGTTAATATGAATAAGAACTAAATTTTTTAGGGTTTCTTGAGGATTTTCATAACGTTATGAAATTCGAAAAAGGATCTTTATAACAGTAAGTAGTGGATTGATTAAAAAAAAATTAGCATATTTAAAATTTTTAAATAATTTGACTAAAGGTTTTTTTAGATTGGCAGAATAATATAAACTGGTAAACAGTCTTTCAGTGGATTTAAAAATAGCTGTAGGTTCAGTTCCAAGTTAAATTTTTGTATTTAAAAAAAAAATAATTTATTACACTTTCTACAATTCATAACTACTATTTTTATTTATTGTATTTTTTAGCTATTCAAGTTAACAAAACTTATATCTAATTAATTTTATTAAATTCAAGCAAAGAAAAAAGAACTATTTATTGGTCTCTAAAGGTAGAAACATAGAAAAATATATAGTATTATGTTTTAAGAATAAGATACTATTAACTAAGCTAGGTGCTAATCATGTTCTTCTTGCCGAAATATGGTTACCAGCATCAGAGAAGAGTCATTCACTAGAAACTGATATAGCAGATATCGAAAGATACTTATATGCTAATTGTGATAACAAAGGATAACTTATCTGATGCTCTTTCTACCAAATCAAAAGATCAATATTTTTGGTTCATCAGGATAATATAAATAATGGGTAACTTCATCTTCTTGTATTTGATCATTACCCCATATTTTCGCAAATATATCCTCAGTACTAACATTATTTAAATTTGCTACTTGCTCTTTAACTTTTTCACCAATAGCTGAATCTTGCTTAAGTTGAGTATATAAGTTTCTTAAAAGAGACTCAGCTTGTGTTTATTGTTGTACACGGTCAAAACTATTTGCAAAAGAGAAAATTTTCATTCGAGGATCTAAAATCATCACAATTAAAGGCATTTCATTTGATATTTCCCATAGTTTATCCAAAGAAAGATATATAGCTATACAGACCCTTTGGATAAGATTTTCTGTGCTTGCTGGTAGTAAACATTCAATTTGATTAATATCTATATTTACACTTTCATTTTTTTTAGTTCTATTATTATTTTAACCTCGATCTCGACCTCGATCTAAAGATAAAAATAGATAAGTTAACTGTAAACTAAAATACTATATGAGTGCTGTCTAGAGAAAAATGAGATTTCAGGCTTTCAAATTTATCATCTATTCATTATTATATTTAGCCCACAAAAATCTGTTTAGTAACATATATGTTATACGTTACTGTTAGTGCTAAATCTAACAAATACTATAATAAATGATAAACTTGAAAATTCAAAATCTCATTTTCCCTTAGTAGTATACATATAAT
>CAJVPU010000681.1:0-16058 GCA_910591775.1 Dentiscutata heterogama | reverse complement strand
TAAGCAACTTAAACTTTTTTTCTTATATTATAAAAACTAATTTTGCAAAAAAGTAATTCTTATTTTCAAATATAATTATGCAAAGTTTTATTTAAATATTTTAGCATTTTAAAAAAGTAAATTAGAGCTAAAAAAGTACAAAAATACAGGCAAATTTGTCTGCATTGGTTTATATATTAAATGATAAGATTGAAGTAATTTTTGTAAAGCAAGTTGGTTATTTTATTTGATCTATAGAAAAGGTATTTGCTAATTTACTCTTTTTTTAAATTAGTAAAACCTATGATATTTTTTGAAACCAGTAAGCAACTATTAGATTAGTAAAAATAATTAATATAAAAATAATCAGCAAAAAACTTTACTTTTGTCTTAAAAATATAATTATCAATATTTTAACTACTATTAAGTATATTATCTATCTAAAAACTAAAAGCTTTTTTAAGTTTTAACTACTTTGGTCTATAAACTTTTTTTTTTATTAGTTATAATAGTTAATTAACTTTTTTTTTCTTCAAAATATCTGTTATCGTTAACTTTTTAACAATATATACTTGTAAGATTTATATTTTAATATTTGGATTCATTGTTTTTGTTTAATAAATATTATATTTTGTGTTATGATAAAAATTATTTATTTTTTTATTGATATAATGTTAGATAAAGAATAAATAACTTAATTACTATAATATTTATACAAAATACAATAAAGAATTTCTAATATCTATTTGATTAATTTATAAACTTATACAATTATTTATATAATAATATAATATACTATATAATTTATATATATATGTATTTTTAATATTAAAATAACCAAAAAAAATTATATATACACTCTCTTCACTGATCTTTTGTACCAAAATAGACAATAAAGAAATTATATAAGTAGAGCAAAATTTAGTATAGTTATTAGCAAAAACACTACTAAGTAAATCTAGAGAGCTTCTAAAATAAATAATAGTTTTCTAGAAGAGCAATTTTTTTAGACAAAGCAAAACAAGTCAAAATAAACCAAAACCAAGTTTTGTATAACCTTTTCACTTTATTTTAAAAAGTTTGAAAATACACTAAACCCTGTAAAGTAGATCTGTTTACAATTATATGTATAAATAAGTAAATATACAATTACATGTCTGGTAGCTTAAGTAAACAAAACAACAACAAAACAACAAACACGTGTTCTAATTTAGTTAGGAAAACAAACAAACAAATAATCACAAAACAAAACAATTAAACAGATGAGCATCTAACATATATATTATTAGAGTTAATATAAAATTAATTCAATATCTATAGTCTAATTAAGCAGCCTTAAGTATGAAACTCATAGCCCTCAAAGGATTAGCATTAGCTTTACAAACTAAGCAGCAAGAAATTTATAGAGAATATAGCTTTCTTATACTTAAAATAGACAAAAATATTTGGGATATAAAAACCCAGAGTTTATTATAGCAATACACAGTATAATAGATGAGTACAAATAGGCTAAGATCAAGGTAAAGAGCTTACAATAGAGAAACATATTTTATTAGAAATGTTACAGAAATTACAACAAAAGCAAAACTAAATAAAAAAAAAGAAATAGTACAAGAACTTCAAAGTAGTTAAACTAGTAATATAGAAATGGTAGTTAATATTACAGAAAATCTCAAAAGGAAACAAGAAAAAGTTACTATCGAAAACTATGAAGCTAGAAAAAAAAAAAAAACATTAGAGTTAGATCAGCCGAAATGACTTTAAATAAAAGTGAAATCAACATTCTAACAAAGAATAAAACAACAAATATAGAAAAAAAATATTACTTCTATATACTGAATGCAAACAACCAAATTATAGTATACAAATAGTTAAAGACTGAGTTCTACTAGTAAAGAAAAAGGAACTTCTTGACAAAGAAAAGAAAAGGTTGGGCCTAGAAATAAAAGAAGATATCTATAGCTCTATTTAGGCACTAAAGAACAATATAAATCATACTAGCCTCATAACAAATCATGAAGAAGAAGTGTATAAAGTGAAAAAGATCTAGATTTATAACTTACTATATAGGACCTCTCTAACAAATATAGTGAAAGTTATAAGATATTTAAAGTATTATAGCAAAACAGAAGTAATAGAATAGCAACAACTAGAAAAGTCTAAAGCAGCATATATTAGAATCAAATATAAAAATAAAGTATAAAGGCACAAACTTCAAAATGTTTGGACTGTATATTTTGAAGATAGAAAAACAAGTAGACTCACAGCAGATAGATTTGCTATAGAAGAACTAATTAAAAGAAAAGAGTTTAGACTTAAACTCGAGCAAGTTCCATATAGAGCATCAGAGGCACTTCTTTTATAATAGTTTAGAAACTTTAATGTTAAAATAATCTGTATTTCCAAAAGTAGCTAGAGCAAGCAAAGAAGTATAGCTTTCGTGTACTTTGAATTACTAGAGGATCTGTTAAAGACAAAAACATCAACTCAAAGATATTTCAACAATGAGTTAAAATAGAATAAAAATAAGCAATATATTTTACTCAACTGGCCTATTAAGAAAGATTACAAACTTAGAGCAAGTAATGAAAAGAAACATAATCATCATCTAAAATAGCCAAAGTTGTATTATAGTTAAAAATACAAAAAAGAGAATTCAAATAGTAGTTTTAGTAGTAGCACCTCAGTTAGTAGAGCTTCTAGTAATTCTAGATCATGTAGTTTTACTAGAAAGCCTTTAATTGGAATAAAAAATATAATTACAGAGAGCTATAAACCTCAGGTGCTAGAATGGGCAACTGGTTCAAATAGAAAAGTTTTAGGCAAAAAAAAAGATAAACAAACAGAAGTAAGAGAGGAAAAATATATCAAAAAAATTCTGGCAGAAATGCAGAAAAAATTTAGAACAATAGAGCAATTACTCTCGAGATGCTTCTAAAATTATACTAGTTGAATTACAAATAAAATAGAAGCAGCAGAACAAGGCCAAAATATTATAGTAGATGAGAGTTCTATTCAAGTTAAGCCTCTATAACACAAGAACATTAGTTTAAAGACTTAAAGTTAGCAATATACAATATTAATGAGCTTAAAACTAATAGTTAAAAATTAATCATATTAACAACTTAAGTACAAAACAAAAATATAGAAATTCTTGAAATAACAGAAATGAATATATCCAAAAAAGATAGATACTTTTTAACTAAGAGTTGTAAAGATTATATAAGTTTTTGAATAGATACAAGTAATATGAAGAAAAAAGGTTCAGAAATAGGTTTGCTAATTAGAAAGAATATTTGTATACATACAGGAAAAATTATAAGACATAGCAATTATTTATTAGAAATACACTTGTTTTTTAAAAAAGTTAATCTAGTAATTCTTATACTTTATCTGCCCCCAAATAACAAAGAAAAATCAAGTTGATTCAACAACAAGTTGTACAAATATATTTAACTAGATCTAAAAATGCACATGTAATTATAATAGGAGATTTTAACTTTATTATAGACAAAAACTTAGACAAAGTATCAAACACAACAGACTCTGCTTATAAGCATCTAGCCTTGTACAAGTGGCTACAAAATTAAGACTTTAAGGACATATACAGATTGCTAAATCCTATTACAAGAGAATTCACTTGGATAAATAGTGAAACACATACAAGAATAAACTAGATTTGGGTAGAATCAAACCTGGAGAGCATGCTTGATAAAGCAAAAATTTACAATATAGTATTGGTAACAAGTAGTAACCACGATACTGCAGCTATAAAAATTAGCTTAACAAACAAAGCTCTAAAAGCCTCAAGCAGGTCTAGTCAAAACAAGAATACTAGGTTTATTCAGTTTTTCTACAATAAAGCCTTCAAAAAAAACTAAACAAATTATAGAGAAGATTTAAAGAATTTTTTAAAGAAGAAAGTTAGCCTCCAAGTTTTAGATAACTTTAAAAAAAAAACTATCCAAGAGCTTAAAGAATTAAGAGTTCTTAATAAAATATAGCAATCAATCAAGGATAGCATTTTATATACAGCTAAACAAAACATTCCTTTCAAAAAATTAAACCTAATACAGGAAGGAATAGCAATAGTATAGAAAACAAAACTGATTCATTCTTTAAAAAAGATATATTAATAATTAGTAAAATTAATAAAAGACTTAAGAAATTTAAAGACATACCAAAGCAAAATTATATAAAGCCAAATATAACTAACTATTACAAGAAATTAATGAGAGACATAATATAGAAATTCGAATACAAAATGAGAACTTATTAGAAGAAACCTTAACAGATATCAAAGGCTGGTAGTTTATAATAAACAAACAATAGCAGCAAGAAAAGAAAAAAATTAAGCTAAAGTTAATAAAGAAGGCAATAAGCAAATATTGTAAAATAATACAGAGCAAGTAAGGGAAAATGATTCAAAGTTTACTAGATAAACCCTTTAGTAAAATAACAATAAACAAGATTTTGAAATACAATTCAAATGAATATAGTCTAGCAACAAACCCAAATAATATATTGAAGATAATATAAAGTTATTTTCAAAAACAGTATACAAAATGCAATACAAAATTAGATCAAATGCCAGAAGGCTAATTGAAAGTATATGCACTACTAAAAGAGATTAAAGAAAGCTGATATAATCCCTTGAAAAAAAAAATAATGCCTGAAGAATAGAGTTTAATATTAGGAGATCTCAAAAGCAATACAGTCTCAGAGAGATTAGGTATTGGGTACACTTTGATCAAAAATACAAGTTCCAAAACCCAAGACAAATTTAGAAAACTAGCTGATTTTTAACTTTATATCAAAGATATACCACAATACTGAAAAGAGACACAATTATTCCCAATTCTAAAAAGCATTATTTGGGATTATAGCTTGAACACAATAAGACCTATTGCTTTGCTAAAAATCTTTCACAAGTGTATTACAAAGATCTTAACTAAAAGATTAACAAAGGTTCTAGTCAAGGTGAGATTCTAAAAGAACCAAACTTTGTAGAGCTAGCAAAAGAATCAACAGTCACTCTGATTCACTTGTTAAACAATATTATTGAAGATACAAAAAACCAAAAGAAAGAATTGTAGCTTCTATTTCAAAATATGAAAAAAGTTTGTGACTCAGTTCCCCATGCCTCCTTATCTTTGACATTAAAGTATATTAAAGTCCCAGAAAGAATAAACTTATTTATAACAAACCTTTTTATACAAAAGAAAACAAAAGAAATTACAGCCTATAGTTATACAGAAGAAATCATAGCACATAATAGAATAGATTAAAAAGAGGTGCTTTCTCCTTTGATCTGGAGAATTTCTATGACTCTCTTTTGTACAAAGTTCAAAACTCAAAAAAATTAGGATTTGAAATTAAGCTGGAAGAATTAGCAGATATCTGTATATCAAAATCTAAAGTATAAATAGTAAGACAAGCCATGATAGCCTATGCAAATAATACTACTTGGATAGCAAATAATAAAAAAGATCTAAACAAATATTGGAGATAGCAGAAGAATTCTATATACTAAATGATATTAGTATTAATGTAATGAAGTCCAAACTAGTTGTTTTAAATTCAGAAAATATAGTAAGAGGCAAATCAGTTAAATTTATAGGAGCAAAAATTGAAGCCAAAAAAAAGATCTCTAATTAGATTCCTCAAAATCTGGTTAAGTAGAAAAGCTCAAGACATATTAATTAAGAATAAGTATAAAAGCATAGTTAGACAATTCATTAAATCTCTTAGCAATAAAAGATTAGCAAATAGTCAACTTTTATATATTAACAACATGTGCTTAATTCTTAAATTAAGTTATATTTTACAAACAACTAAGTTATCAAGAAGTGCTTTGGTAGAAATTAAGTGACTAATAATCAAATTAATTAAAAACAAGGCTAATTTTTCAAGAACAATTAGTAACTATCTAATATCTCATAAAAATATTGAAAACTGTAAATTGCTATAGCAAAAGGTATTTATACATCAAATTACAGATCTGCAAAACAAATTTAACAAGTCAGAGGCTAATAGTACATCAACACTAATAAGAATCAAACAAGGCTGCCAACTAGCAGGGCTTACTACAAACCCATGACAAAAGACCTATTTGCAAAAGAATTAAGAATATGGCAAAACAATCTTAATTGCCAAATTATATATAAAGCAAAAGAACTAAGTATAGAAATAAGAACAGTACAAGATTTTTGGCAAATTCATGGGTTTGGTCCACGGCTTAGAGACATACTTGTAGCAAAAGTCTTTTTGAAAAATGTTAAAAGTCTGAGAGACTTGAATATCATTTACTTTAATCAACTTATTAATACTGAGAGTAGCAAATTATATACTTGGCAACAAATTAAACTACTTAGAAGAAAAGTTAGCAAGAGCAAAGTAGCAAGCTAGTATAAAGTGATCAAGTACTTAACACTAGCCAATAAGAAAGAAAGATTAATTAAATTAGAATTCCAAATACTTAAACATAATAAAATATCTCTGCTACTTCTCAAATACCAGGTAAAAAAGGACAAAAGAACCAAAGAACAGATTTTTACAAGTGAGAACAAAGAGAATCTAGACTTCCAGAAAGTGGTAAAGAAAAAAGATAAACAAGTTTTAGTCAAGCACTAGCAAAGAAAAAATATATTTATAGAAAATAGCAAAGAATTTCAGCTAATAAAAAAATATAAAAGTTGTCAATTAAACTCTTACAAGCATAATAACAGCTGCCAAAGATAGTTGAGATATAGAAAGTTTAAGGGGTGTTGCCAAGTATTTAAACCAAAGAGAACAATGAAAATGCAGCAATTAGACAAGTTAAAAATGACCAAAAATTTATTACTGCTATCAATACAGCTTGAAAAAGTACTAGAAATATAGTTGATAAAGAAGCAGAAGTTTAATAAAACTGTGTTAGATAATTTACTTAAGATATTAGATAAAAACAGAATATCTAGTAATAGGTTATTTGTATTCTATACAGACAGTTTATTAGTTCACACAGACAGGATAGTATAATAGGAGCAGGTTGGGTTCAAATTGATAAAGAGTTAGATATTAATATAGCAAAAGGTAGTATTAAATTAGATTGTTAGCTATCATTCACAAAGCTGAAACTCACAGCAATCTGGTTAGCTCTTTTTGCAGTCTTACTAAATAGTAAAGTAACAATCTACACAGACAGTGCAGCAGCGATCACAAGTATTAGAAAAGTAGAAAACAACTGGAGAGAGTACAAGTGGTCTAAGAGTAATAACTTTCTACTTTTAGCCAAAATTTCTGATCTAACTAGACTAAAAGATCTAAACTTGGTGCTTGAAAAATGAAAAGAATATAGTAACAATAAATAGAATGATAAAGCAAATAAAGTAGCAAAAGAAGCACTATTATTACAAGAAAAAACAAATATTCATTACTACAAAGTACTAAATTTAAAGAGTTACTATACTAAAAAATATGACAGTCAAGAGTCTATCAAAAAAGTTTTTTAAAAATCTCTTTAACCTATAGAATAGAGCTAACTAGTTACAAACAAAGACAATTTCAGAGTTAGAAACTGCAGAAGACAATACAATATATAATTGGCAGTTATACTAGAAGCAGACCAAAAGGCAAACCAGTGTTAAATGTATTTTATTAGCACAAAACAAAAAGTTTTCAACCAAGATTAAGAGCCTTATAGACAAACTTCTACTACTAATAGAGATCAAAAGAAGACAACCTGACCTGTATTAAGAAGATTTTTATATATTATGCAAGATAAAGAAGAAAAAAATTTAGAACATCTTGCAGAATGCACAGCTCTAGAGTTCGAATAGAGAAATATTGAAGCAGTAGTCCCAGAGCTAATTTGGAGAAAATTTAAGAAGGAGTATAGAAGAAAGATTAGCAAGCCAAGTTTAGCTAATCTTCTGTTTGGTAAAACAAAAGCTAAAAAGGTACAAATCAGAACAGAAATAGCAAGAGAACTAACAAAAAATGAACTCTATGATAGTCTTAATCATATCCTTGAGTCAGCAAAATTGGTTTGACCAGTTTATATTAATTACCTGAAATCTTATCTATGACTTTATTTGAAAATCTAGATGTATAAAAATAGTAGATTAGGAAATCTCTTTATGAATTACATGCAAGGCTAAATTTAGAAAAAAGTCAGACTTTACAAATTGTGATAAGAATCTAGAAGCAAAAAAAAAATACCAAATAACTAAAAATTTGGCTAGAAAAGATAAAAAGTTACAAAAGAAAAGTGTAAATAGAAAATAAAATACAGCAGTTTTTAGTTTAATTTAAAAGAGTGTAACTCTCTTTTAGATCTCTTTTTAAAATAGAGCTAATTCAGACTCTGGGCTCTCTAGAGCCTAGTGCAATAGGTTGTATTTAAGTCTCAGGCTCAGATGATGTCAGATTTAGTTTAGTCTTAGAACTTTCAAATATATATTTTTTTACTAAATATATAATAAAACTAAGAGATCAAGTTTTGGTAAGATTGTCAAAGGGAAAAAAAATAATAATAATAATAAAATAACTATTTAGGCTCTTGACACTTATTAGTACTAATAGGTTCATTAGTTAAGTAGACTAATAACATGTTACAAAGGTATTATTAGAGTATAACTAGTCACATGTACAACTTTTAGTTGTCTAATTTAAGTAGTTTACTCTAAGATTCTACACTAGTCACTATACCTATAGCCTAACTAAAAAGCTATCTATTTAAACTTTCTAGCTTCAACCCCTGTGCCATGTTCCTCTTAATATATCTTTTTGAGATAATTTGTTATTAAAGACTTTAAGACTTTAGTTTTTGGTCAGTCTAGTTTTCTAGAGGTATATTTATTCTTGTAGAAAACTTAACAGAATAGTATATGTCATATATATATACTCATCTGTATGTTTAGTAACTTTCTACTAATTAGTACCTGTTGTACTACTACTACTAGATTTATTTTTTTGGATACTGCTATAATCTGATTCATATTTTAAACTACAATCTTCCTAATTAGTTTTCTATTATATACTTCCTGCCTTTGCAAGATTCACAATAACCTTAGTACTCACATTCTAACTTTTTTTTTCCAGATTCCTTACTAGTTTTTCCCTTACTTTTAGCTAGCAACTCAGAAGAGTCAGTTTGCCCAGGCTTTAAGTACTTCATAGTTTTCTTCTTCTTGATATATGCTTCTAGAGTACAAGTCCTTTTTTTTTGGTGGCAAGCTAGCAGTTTGGCTAGTATGTTTCTCTACTTAAGGATCTGGTTACTCAGTTCTCTGATCTTAATCTCTGGTTCTAAATTTAGTTTTTCTGTAGTACTGTCAAAGATCACTGCTACACCCAACTTGGGACTTCTCAAATGAGTTTTAATTATTACAGTTTTTTGGACTTTTATATACTGAAACTCTCATATAAACATGGTGTTACCAAGATTACAGGTTCTGGGATCTAACTGATTAGCAGATAACTATCACCATATCACAAGCTTATTTTTCAAAAATGTTATCTGTGGGATTTGAACTTTAGACTTGCTATCTGGAGGTGTGACAACTCCACCACTTTACTAAGTCACCACACCTGTATTTATATATATTTATAAATAAGTATAGATAATATAATATGCAAAGAAACAATTTATGCTATATACTGAAAATAAAGTAAGCATATTAATATATTTTTTTAAAAAAAGCAGAATTATCAGGTCATGAATAATTATTACAAAGCCAAAATTAAAAAATATCTTTATAGTATATTTTTCACAAAATTATAAAATACTATATTTAGTATCTAAAGTACAAATTAATAATATTGATATTAAATTTTTATTAACTCATATTATTAGAATAAGGCTAATTTGCATCACAATAAATTGCAACTATATATTTTATTTATCAATAAATATAATGCTACTTCATATAATAAGATTTTTATTTAACAAACTATTTGTAAATATTTATATAGTTAGAAAGAAATATATATATTAAGACAAAGCTTTATAGTTGAAATATACAAATGTTGTATTTGATATATAATTTTTAAATCTGGTACAAATTACAATAGTGCTATCTTTTTTGTTTGTTTTTCTTTTTTGTTTTTTGTTTTTTTGATATTGTTATTTTATATATATTATTTTTTTTAACTACCTCTTTGAAGAAAGAAAAATTAAAAGAAAAAAAACAATCTTAACAAGGCTAGCAAATACTATTTATTAATCTAAAAAGAAGCTTCAGTAAGTTGAGGTTCAATAAGAAAAAAAAGTTTGTTGTAGTAAATTGTACTTAGGTATCATTTAGGTAGCCAGGTGAGTCTTAGTATAAAAAAGAAGAGTTGAAGGCTATAGTTGAAAATTTTTGTATTTTATATATATGTTTTTTTATTAATAAAAACAGGATTGCTAAAATTAAAAAAAAAGAAGCTAATTTGGTTTTAACTATAGATAAGTGGTGAAATTTAAACAAAAATTACATTAATATTACTTAATTATTAATTATTTATTGAGAAAATAAAACTAATAATAATTTGTAAAGATTATTAAAATTATCAAATTATTATATTCATTTATACCTTTTATAGTCTTTTATATCTTTTATATTCTTTTATATCTTTTATATCTTTTATATTCTTTTATATCTTTTATATTCTTTTATATTTTTTATAGTTTTTTATATTCTGTTATATCTTTTATATTTTTTATACTCTTTTATATTTTTTATATCTTTTGTATTTGTTTATATCTTTTGTTTATATGTTGTAAAAGCTATATAAACTTTAGCTTTCTCCCTTCTTTTGACTTTAAGATTTGTTTTTTTACAATGTACTAGGTTATTAGGATTCTGTAAGTACAGATACCTATAGATAGCCTTGTATCTAGGCACCACTTGTAATATTTTTGGTATTTTCTGGCAGAATTTTAATAAGTCTCTATTGTAAAAACTAAAAGTCTTCTTTAAAATTATAAAAAGTTTTCTAAAAAACTCGGAAATATTGAAAATAGCTAGACCTATTGCCTTGAAAAGATTATTTTGTTTATTTATAAACGCCTATTACTACAGGAGTAATAGTGTACCTAGAAGTTCTGTCAAGTTGAAAGAGACTTGTACAGAAGGGCTACTTGAAGTCTCTGCTTTCATAGCAACCAGAACTTACCCCGTGACGATACGCACTGACTTCACAAAATATTCGAAGGAGAGGGACATGCCAAAATATTCTATACCTTAAAATCTCGCGGTTCATACTAGCGAGATTTATTACAGGAATTAAAGGATTTTAAACTTTGTAGGTATAGATATACAGAAGATCTATTGTATATTCAGAAATAGTTTATCGCTTGCAATTTTTAATTTGGACACATTTTTAGGATGAACATTAATAAAATGAAATCTTTTTAATCTTTTTTTAAAAGATAGATTATACCCAACTGTTTGATTCATAACCTAATTTATCGGCCTTCGTGCATAATTAATTATATAAATATAATCTTTGTTCATTTATTAAAGTTTCTGTACGCTCTTATTTGACCGTAACACTGGCTAAAATAAGCACCTAAAATTACTACAAACTTATTCAATATACTAAGTATTTTTTTTTTTTTTTTTTGCATTAAATATTCTATTAATTATAAAGATTATTTTTATTTTTATTTTTGAGAGTGAACTCATTTGTTCGAAGAAGTTTATTAAGTATTATAGTATTTCACTATATATAATGTAATTTCGGTATACAATTTTTAATTTTATTTCTATAAACATTAGGCCTAATTTATACTCGAGTTAAGCTCTACACAAATACTGTATGTACCCCCGTAAATACGTACTTAATCAGGATTTATGCTGCAGAACCTACTTTATTTTACCTAGTCCTGCATCCTCTGCATCTCCCATACTGGTCCTAATACCTTCCAGACAGGTGACCGGAGATCGTCCGTAGCATTCTTAATTCTTTGTTCTAATTACTTCCTGTTTGGTGTTGGAGGAGGCGCCAAATTCCCTATTATTAAGTAATCCTGTATCTGCACAACGAATTATAAAGATTATGAAATTCTTCATTCTCTGTCTAGTCAAAATGCAAAGCACATTTATTAACAATATACGTATCGATATTTACGAATAATGTAATACAAAATAATACGGTACAACCCTACTGTTAACAAGTGGTGTTTTGTATTTAAATACGGAGAGACAGAGAACTACATCCGTGTCTCAACATGATTCAATTTCTTCCCAATGAATTGCAAATTCAAATTTTGACGAATGTTATTACTAAAACAAAGTAAGTTTAAAGATAATTGTATAGGATATTTTCATGAAAATTTACTAATTTTAGTGATCTTAAATAATAGTTTTGAATTTTTTTGCACTCTTCGGACTGTTTGTAAAAAATGGAATGCATTCATTCCTTTAATAATGCACGAAGTCGTTATTTCCAGATTAAACTCTGGTTTAAAATTTGAGGTAAATCAACTTTTTAAATATCAAATCATTATAATAAATTCAATAGGTAATAATCGACTTTGATTTAGTTAACGGACTGGAATGAGACCAAGTGGTCAAGAGAATTGCTGCCATCATATGACGATCAAACTAAGACTTTTACTTTTCTATTTAATAATGCTACTTACAGCAGTAAATCTGTTTATTATAGAGAACAGGATGGTTATAATAATAAATCACTTTATTATAGAAGATTTAATAAACGTAAAAATAAGATTGATTTTATAGCATTCGTAGAAAAGACCGAGAATATATTCATTCCAATTAAACTTGGAGTTAAATTTGGTAGTTTAAAATGGCCTGAATTCGTAGACAATGATATGCATAAATATGAATTCGATCATCTAAGTAACGTGTGTTTCAAACGGGTAATTGAGAATAAAAACGATAGTTATTTGAAGCTTTATAGTTTTACCATTACGGCTTGGAAACTTTATTATATTCTAGATTGTCTTCAAGTTACTGGGTATGTTTTTTATATATGTAATATACGAATTTATTTAAGTTTTAGCTTTGCAATATTAAATTCTTTTAATTTTACAACACAGTCGACTTAAGAAATTAAGAAAAGGGTTTCAATATTTTAATGAGGATCATGATTTAAATATGCGTCCTTTTTTATTAGATTAGCAATGTGGAAGTATTTTTTATGTTGCTACTTGTGGATTAATTCCTCTCTTATAATACAATTATACATTTATAAATGATATTTTATTAGTAGTTATATTTTTTAAGAGATTAATTTTCAAATAGAACTTCAATACTTTTGCTTTTTTTCATATATCACTGCCTGTCTTTTATAAACCTTTTGACTTTAATTTCCTATACAGCTATATCGAGACAAACGTACTATATAGTTAATTATAAAATTTTGTTATTATAACCTATTATCAAATTGCAAGAAATCCTTTATATATTTTCTTAAGAATGCAGTTAAGTTCTTCTTTAAGGCTGTTTAAGGCTGTGTGAACTTGACATGATGACATGAAGTCTCTATTTCTTAGAGACCTAAAGTGCATAAAATTATCAACAATCCCATTTAATAAAATAGAGTTCTTATTTATATGAAAAAATAAACCAAATGTCAATAAAGAGTCTAACAGTATCAAAAAAACTCCATAAGACAAATTTATCTACAGTATAACCTCGATATAACGAACACTAATTGTATAACGAAGGTAATCTCTAATTTTTAAGTTTAAATTAGCTCCGATACAGGTTTGATATAAAGAAGCAAAACCTTCAGCTCCAGAGCTAAGTTATATCGAGGTTATACTGTATTAAGCCTCCCCTATTAAATTGATAACAAGTGAAATTACATAATTATGTGTGATTTTCCAAAGATAGCACGAGTATTTAAACTGCATCATCAGCTTCATTTATTAATATGTTCAGAATGTGCTATTCAAGTTAATAATTATTTTCATAAACAATCTTAATTTCATTTATGCCAATTTATTGCACATATATGTATAACATTAACTTAGTAATGAATAATTAATATTGTTTAAACAAGTTTCTCAGATTACATATTTGCTATTAAATAATTTTATTTTATTTATACTGTATTATGAGCATGAGATAATTTATTATTTTACTGTAGATAAGCCATTTTATTCATAAATATTTATCAGTATGTGTCGTTTTATCCAATTTCATTTTATTCCCCTGAAAAAATGTATCCTATGTCATTAATCGTTTATAAGATCATAATGAGCTGGCTTTTTGTTGCATTTTAATAATTTAAAATGCTTATTATTTTTTAAATAACAAATTAGTAAATTATTTCTGATATATTAAGTTTGAGAAGGTCCTTTCTTACGTGCCATTTTCAACACATCAATCTGAAACCTTTGAATAATTAGACTAGTTTTGTTATACCTTTACTAAGCAAATGACACAGGTCTTGGAACATACTATTTACGAAACGTTTGCTATATGAATTTCGTGAATTTAAAAATAATTGTAGACTGTGGTTGGCATGCGAAATTTTATTGAGCAACAAAGTGATTACTCTTCTCGTGTCCATTTTGAACTGTAGCCCGTTTCTTTTTTAATAAGTTTATTTGTTTATTTATGTATGTAAAATATGCTATTTAGAATAAATTTATGATTATTTAATACCGTGATCTCTCTTATTTAATTTTATTAACGCTAATTTAATTGGTAAGTTTAATAATAATTTTACTTTATGTATTTAAATATACAATTTATCATTAATTTAATTTTTAGTAACATTATTTAACCGGTGAGTATTGTAAAAAGATGAAATTCGAAACTATATATATTTGCAATAGTGTTTGTAGTCGATAGAACATTAGTCGACTTAGTCAACTTAATCAGCTAAGTCAATCAATTTTTTCGAAAATCGGCTTACTGTAGTCGACTTTCTATAAATTCATCATGCTCAAAATTCATTTTCAATTTAATATCGTACTATACTAAATATATGAAAAACCCTATTTTTGAAGAGTCTTTATTCCATATAATTAAACTAAAAGATTAGTCAAATGGATTATTTTGCAATCGTTTCGCTTCATATAAGTATGAGAAACCAATAAATTATAAAAAAAAAAAAAAATGCTGATTACAATAAAGAACTTGATTTACGCATCGAATATGTATATATGTATCGGTTTTCTTATTGTCCAGAGCGTAGCGATGGACCCTTAGTGTCTATGCAAAGTGATATAAAAGTTACGTTTTTGATGCATCCACATAAACAACATAAAGATCACATCAGAAATGTAATTTGGTCACATGGGTGGACAGACAAAAAGTTGGTAAATTAAATCCAAATTTGTAATTTGTGTAATAATATGATCACCATATGAACCCATAACGATAATGCTATCGCTATGCATTTTCCTAGTTAATCTATGTATCGTCAATAAAAGAATTTTTTTATTTTTATATGATAACTACTTCAGTCAGCTGAGCCGATTTTATATTATCGACTTAGTAGATATTTAGAAACCGCTAATTTGCAATATGGCATATTTGATTGAAGAATTTTCCATAATTGGAACTCAATACCATTTTACTAAGGTTATTTGTTTGACATTTAATCTTTCCTAAAACTAATATTTTTTGAATTTACTTTATCGTATAAGGTATGCATACGCACTTTATTACAACTAATATATCTTTAACTTGACTATTACTTATTAAAAGAGAATTTACTATGTTTATTTAGCAAAGTATAATTGAGCATTTTGAGATACTGAGCCAGATGTTTTTTACATAATGAGTATTATGCTTTGATGAGTCTATATATGAACTGTAAAATTTTTACTATTCAAAATTTTTATTAATCTGTCTGTCAAACATATGAGAGTATAGGTTTACTATGCTAACGGTCTATTGGTATTTGATGAAACGAATAATTGGGCTGGAGCGGAGGGAAGCGGAGTGAAAAGACCTATCTATGGTGTACTAGATTTACCCGATGTCCGGCTCCCGCCCCTGTAATGATGATAATACTGATTTTGTCGTCCCCCGTAGAAATTAATAATCAGAAGTCTAATCATTAACGATAAATAAAGTAAACTACGTATTTGATGGCTAATAAGATTATAATAATATGATTAATAA
>CAJVPU010000680.1:0-16070 GCA_910591775.1 Dentiscutata heterogama | reverse complement strand
GAGCCATGTTGTATTATCTGCATATTCCAAAACTTCTACTTTTATATTTGTGTCAGTATTATTATTTTCTATATTGTGTATATTAATGTCTTGCATTTCATAACCAAGATTGGTCTCTTGTACTTAGCACAACAAGAAATCGTAAAAAATTCTCTATATTAGTGGAGAAAGTACTACTTCTTGATTTATGTCATCCTTTGCTTTAACAAACTCTATATTTTCAAAGTCTGTTATAATACTGAGTTTTCTATTTTTATATAGCTCTATTATTAGCTCTATTAATTTGGCCAGAAATTATACTCTTTCAAGTGCTTTCCTTAGTGCTACCATACTAACTAAGTTGAAAGCCTTTTTTATATCTTGGTATACAATCTACAGTTCCTTCTTCTTTTCTACTGCTTCTTCTATTATATTATTTATAATATAAATAGAAATTGATATACTTTTTCTAGTGAGGCCTGCAAAGTTTGCTCTTTTTAATATATTGTTCTTACTTATTATTTGATTTAACTTTGTTTGTACTATTCTGGTTAGGATTTTTTTACAGATTTTTAATAATACGATTGGTCTTGTGTTGCTTAGATTATATTTTCAGAAATTGTTCTTCAGGATTAGATAGATCTGATCTAACTTTTACTTATCTGAAATTTTACCCTGCTTTAGAATCCTATTTAGCAACTTTACTATCCTTTGGATTACTTCTAGTGTTAGTTTTTTAAACAGAACATAACCAATATTTGAGATTCCTGGTGCTGTATAATTATGTGTTTTACTTAATGCTTGTGACTATTTGTTTATTGTAATACTTCTTTGTATAATGCCAGATTAATGTTCTTTTTTGGCTTATACTCCTTTTTCCATTCTGTACTCATTTCATTAAACTTTTGTTTTCTTTTTCTAAATTGATTTTGAAAGTAGATACTATGTGTTGCTTTATATTTGCTTCTCTGCTAATTAATTCTGGATTCTGTATACTTGAATTTTCTTTTACTAACATCCTATCTAGTATTACTTTGTTGTATAGTCTACTTAACAGACTTTGCAACATTCTTTTCTTGTTTCTTTCTATCATAACTAAACCTTGTTTCTACTTTTTCACATATTTCTTTATCTTTTCTTCTGCATTCTTCTTTACTTATTTTTTTTTTTTTAGAATCTTTCTCTAATTTTTTAGCTCTCTCAAGCACACTTTGTCCTATTGGTTTGGCATTTATGTGATCTGAGTTTGGTGTAGTTGATTTATTTCATTTATTCTTCTATTCAACCTTTTTTGTTCTTCAAGATTTATTGTTTTTTGTATTCTTGCCTGGTTTATTTTTTGCAATTGATACAAGAATTTAATTTCTTTGTATATTTTAGATTTTGGAGCTGCTATTTTTTCTTGTATTTTAGTTTTTTTAATATTAATTCATGGAACATGCTTTAAAGCTGCTGCCATAATTGCACAACTTATATTGTTGCATTCTATATTGATATCTTGTATCTTATTTTGTAATAACTCTATATTTTTTCTTTTTAACAAATATTCTATATATTTACTATACAGCTTTCATTCTTCTGATGTTGTCTTGTATTAGAGAAAAACTTTTCTCGTTGGTTTCTCTTGATTTTTGTTTTTGAGTTTTCCATATTTGAGTATTTTACTTGTTTTAATTTCTACACCTATTAGTTTATAGTCACTGCCTATGACCATGTTTATGTCTTTAATTGTAGCTTCATTAAGTAGAGCACTCATATTTTCTCCTACCTATATGTAATTTATTCTTGATGCTACTTCCTCATTATACCAGGTGTACTTCTTTTTGTATAGATTAAGAAATTGATATATGTCTATAAAAATTCTATTTTTAAACTATTCCAACATTGTTTTTTCAAGCCACTAATACTTATAGTTTGTATTACTTGTATCTAGTTTTGTATTGCATATTGCATTAAAGTCTTCCAATATGTATACATATATATCAATTTTGTTGTTGCACATCTTATGCATTAATATTCGCTAAACCTTTCTATTAATCTTTTTGTCTGCTAGAGATAAATATATTACCTATATTTGTAATACTGTTTTTTAAAGAAGAGCTTTATTTTAAGTATATATAAGTTAAATCTTACTACTCTGTATACGTGCTTTGCCCAGGGTTCACTGACTAATATTCCAACTCCAGACCCCTTTAACTTGTCTTCTTCTTTTGTTGACCAAAAGCTCTTATAACTGTATTGTTCTAATTCTATCCATTTACTCTCTTTTTCTTTTATATTTGTTTCTGCAATTCCAAATATATCTAATCTCTCTTCTTTTCTCATATCTGCAAGTAATTTTAACTTGTATTTATTTTGTTTTAGCCTATTTATATTGTAAAAACCTATTCTAAGACACTCAAAATTAGTTTTTTTCTCCTTATATTGTTTTGATATAGAGCTTATTTGTGAAGCAGAAGTGAGGTTTTCTGCTCTGCTCTGTTTCTTTAGTTCACCTAAAGCAAATTTTATTAGTACATTGCAAGTAGCTGCTCTATTGTCTTAAACTTTTCTTGTATTTCTGCAATTACCTTTTCTAAATCACTTTCTTTTTTGTTTTCTAGATGTTTTCCTTTTCTATCACTAATTGCTACAAAGTTTGAGCCAGTTGTATACTCTGTTATCTGACCCATATTCATGTTTTCTATATTAGCAAGGGGTCTTCTATTATTGCTTCTGTCTTCTCACCTACTATTTTCTCTACTTTTACTATTTCTAGTACTGTAAGTATTCTTATTAAAGCTTTGTTTTCTTTGCTTATATTGTTGCTTTGTATATGGCTCTTTCTTATTTATGACTTTTAGTATGCATTTTTTCACTTCTTGATTTTTTTTTGTTAGCTATATTAATATTTTCTTTATATTGTCTGTTCTCACACCATTTTATTTGTTCATTAAAATAATAGAGTTTTGCTTATATTGCTTTTTGTAAATTAGCACTTAAAGCAAAGTATACAAATACAACTTCTCTTTGATTGCCATTTTTATTGTTCAGTATATATACCATTTTTACTTTAAAGTTTTTAACTATTGATACAATGTTGCTTCACAAGCTCTGTGTAGTACTTCTCTTAATACCAATCTAAATTTTTTTCTATTTGATAGCACTTTTGCATCAAATCTACCTGTTGTTATTTTTACTACTTTTACTTCTTCATAGTAAATTGCCTATGCATTTTGAAGAAGCTTTCTTTTTTCTTCATTTTTATATCTAACTTTTATATATATCACTTTATGCTTTGTTGAAATATGTCATTCTATATTTTCTATTGCTCTGTAATATTTCATACATCTGTTTATTCTTGCCCAATTTTCTAATAAGGAAAGGTCTCACATAGTGATAAATAATTCTCTACTCATTTTTTCTTTACTTAAGACTTTTTCTGCTTTAGTTTCTACTGCTGATTGCTTTATATCATGCCCAGGTACTTATATAGATTTGGAGATATCTTCTTCTTCCCTTTTTAGATTGTTTTCTTCCATCTTTTTAATTTTATTATTTAGGTTTTTCTTCTTTTTTACTAGGCTTATCTACTTTTTAACTTTATTTGTAGCATAGTTTTCTTGCCCAAACTCAGTATATAGTAATATTGTTTTAGTTTCTGCACTTTCTATATTATCTTTCTTTAATATACCTACTTTACTTTTATTTAAAATCATTTCTACTAATTTTATTTCTATCACTTCTTCTTTTTTCTTTGAAATTGTATCTTTCAAATTGTCTGCTGTATCTCTTTTCTTTTTAAATTTTTATCTTTGATATTTATTTATGTATTTTGTATATCAATTTCTATTCTTGTTTAGGTATACAATATTTCTAACCTCTTCTTTTCACTTTTTTTAAATTTTTCCTTTTTTATACTTGAAGTCACTTCTATTACCTTGCCAAGGAGTATGTATTCTTCTGTTAACAATTTTTTACCTTGATCTGCTTTATATAATATCTAGTTATAAATTTAATTGTACTATGAATTGTGGTTATGAGTTCTGGGTCTTGGTAGTCTAAATATTTTGTTACATTTTGGTCCACAGTTAGCATGCATTTTCTTTGATCTGCAAAAACTTTTTGGCATTCATTTTGTAATTCCAAAGCAAAATCTTTAATTAGTACTAAATACATCTGCGTACTAATATTTTGTTGTATATTTAGATTTTGTGTATATGGAATGTTGTTTGACTTTCTATTTATTTAATTTTTTTTTTTTTGTTGTTAAGGTGAGGCCTTGCTCATATCTTTATTGGTTAATTTATATAAGTAGTTATATAAACTTTATAAAAACTTAATTTGTACAAAGACAAATAAATATAAATAATATGCAAGAATAAGAGCTCAGACTAAAAGCTCGAACTAGAAGCTAAGGCTAAAAGCTTGGGCTAATTATCTGCAACCTAAATCTACTAGAGTGTTCAAGCTCACCTAGGTTTGAATTGTTAGAATATAATTGATAGGTGTATTGTATTTGATCTACAAAGTAGACTAGGCATTAAGTTTGAGAGTGGCTTGTCCTAAAGGTTGGCATATATTAGATTCTGAGTGTAGTTGGTTAGCAAAACTACAAGGGCAGTTATAGGTATAGTTAGTTTTATTTCACTTGTTAAAGGAGGTTGAGGGAAGTTGGGATAGTGATTGGTGGTTAGGGTGAGAAAAGATTTGATAAGATTTTTTCTATTAGAAAAATTTATATAGTATGGGATCCAGATATAGATATTGGAATATAAAATATCAAATAGAACTAAAAATTTGATTAAAGAAATTAGTATAAGATCTTTAAATGTAGAATGAAGAGAGAATGGATAGAGTTGAGAGAGTTGGGGATAAAAGGTAGGATGTGAGGAGATTTTCTATTCAAATTTTCTAAAATAGTGTATATATTTATTCTATACATGTGTTGATCAACTTGTCTTTGTTTGTTTGTTTTGTTTATTTGTTTATTTCTAACACATGTTTATTTGTTTTGTTGTTTGGTAATCTGCAACACCAGGTGAGAGACAGTGACCCAATTTTTTGAAAAAATTTTTAGAAAATTTTAAAAAGTTCATTTTTTTTATCAGTACAAAGTGAAGTTCAAGGTGAAACTTTTTGCTCTAACAAACTCTTGTTCTTTTTTTTTTGTTTTGTCTTTTTTTCTAAAACTGCTTCTAATGTTGTTTTAGTAGAGTTAGGATCTATTTGTAAATTTTTTTTTACTCCAGTTTTGGTCATAGTAATCAGTAGAGAGAGTTGATATTTTAAAATGAAATAAATTGGATAGACTAATTAAATATTATATAGTTAAAGTTATAAAACTTATCAATATTAATTATTGGGTTTAAAACATTATTGCTTTCATTTAAAAGGCAAACTATTATCATTACATAGTTCTGCTTTTTGGCTATTGCCTCCAAGTTTTAGTTTAATTGTGTTTTTCATGATAAGTATAAAAGGAAAAGATTACTTCCAAATAGAAAAAAGTATAGTTAAAATAGATTTAATTGATTTATAGGCACTATTTCTTTACTTGGAATATGAAGTTGACTATTTAAATTACTATTAATACTAAAAGTTCTGATCTTGATTATTTCATTTATTAGATCTGTTATTTCTATTATTTGTATTGCAACACAATATTTGCAAATAAGCTAGGGCTTTATAATAGCTAATCAACAATAACCATTTCAAAGTACTAGAGATTTATTACATATCTAAACAATAGCATCTAGCTTAGAAATATTTATTTTTTTGTTAAGTGGCTAGTAATTTAAATTGATAATTTTATTATTAAAATTTAATAATTGAATATTATATATACCAAAAATAGGCTATCTATTTTCTGTAATCAACTAATATCATGTAGTTAATGCTAAATTTCTTTTTCTAAATATTTACCAAAAGCAAAAAAATAATTGTTTTGCTTTTTTATTGTCTGTATATCTAAAAAAGGCTGCTTTTTATTAATTTTTTTACAAGGATCTATGCTACTTTGATGTAAACTTAATTGCCTCTTCAAGTTTTTGCTATTAACAAATTTCAAGTACTATTCAAATACTTTTTTTTTTATTTTTAAGAGTGTTTATTCCATATTTGTAACAATGTCTAACATTTAATTTCCCATCTAAATTCCTACCACTAGCAGATTTCAAATACTACTCGGATATTTTTTTTTATTTTTAGAAATGCCAATAACAGCTTATAACAATATTCAATATTTAATTGCTTATTTATATTTTTATTGCTAGCAGATTTTATAAACTATTCAAATGTATTCTTTTATCTTTAAGAATACCTATACTATCTTGATAACAATTTTCAACATTTAATTGTGTATCTGAATTTCTACTACTAGCATGTTTAAAGTACTATTCAAATATTTTTTTCTTATTTCTAAAAATACCTATACTATTTTGGTAACAATTTCTAGCATTTAATTATATATCTGAATTTTTTTCACAAGCAGATTTTATATACTATTTGAATGCTTTTTTTTTCTCTTTAGAAAGGTCTATGCTATTTTGATAGCACTTTTCAATATTTAATTTTCTATCAGAATTTCTACCTCAAATAGATATTAAATACTATTTAAATATTTTTTTTTTATTAATATAAACATCTATGTTACTTTGGTAACAATTACTAATATTGAGTTGTTTATTAGAATCTATTTCTTTAGTATATATTTCTTGAACATCATAAGCTAAGTTTAATCTATATTTCTATCCTTTATATGGGTTTAAAAATTTTTTATCAAATATTACTAGCTCATTATAATATTTATAATATAGCTAATCATCTAATTCAAGTTTTGTCTTTAATTTTAAAGCAGCTTCACTTTTCATAGCTTTAGACAAAAGATTGGCTTCAATTTACAGAACTATTCGTTAAGAACTTTATTGCTACATATTAAACATGATTTGGTATTTTTACATAGTAAACGTTTTGGCATTATCACTAGTAAAAGTTATGTCTATTTTGAGATCTTGAAAATTTATTTGAGGATCTTTAAATTTAGGGTTTTGTTAAGCATAAATATAAGGTTTTCAATTAAAAAATAAAACCTGTGACTTTGTAAAAAGAAGTAGTACTTTTTACTATTGTGACTAATGTGCTAAATAAATAAACTAATCAAAGTGAATTTAATATGAAACAAATTTATGACATTTACAATTTGTATTTACCTGATTGGTAGATATTATTCGTAAACATCACTAAAATTTCAAAATCCACTATATAAACAATATGTAATTTGACCAATCAGAATTAGCAGAACTTTGTACTATTTAAAAAAAAATATAGCAATCTAAAAAGACTTTAATTATATGTGAAGTTGATTTTTTTAAAACAATATGCAATATACAACATTATTATTAAACAACTTACATATCATGTAAATTTGATACAAATTAGTCAAAATATTAAAAAGTTTAATCAGAAGCATTTTTTTTTTACTATGTAAAAATCTAATATATCATGTAGATTATATGAAAAATGATCTACATACACTCTACCCTTATAGATGATTTTAGGTAGTGCACCCACAAAAATTTTCTTCACCAGTAAATTTATAAAACTGCATTATAATTAGGACTAGAGCAAGAATAGTATAAGGTTAGAATTAGAGTTAAGATTATTGTTATTAGTAAAATTTCACAAGGAACATTTTTAATTAGGCTGCAAAAGGTAGTTTCTTAATTAAAATTTCAAGTTATTTTAGTTTATTTGTAAAAAATGGTTTTGCTTCATTTGTTTACATTACACCTAATTGTGAAATTTGATTAGCCAAAATTCACGGGTGGGAAAAATTTTTGTCAGTGCGCTAGGAGAGTAGGGATGTTAATCGGTTCAACAGTAATTTTCAGCTAACTTTAAGCAAGATTTATAAAAAATTGGCATTTTTAGCCGATATTTGTCTAGTAAATAAAGTCATAGAAAAATAATTTTTTTGTTACATTTTCTAATAGAAGTTTATCAGTTTTTATATTAGTTTTTGTGTAATTTAAGGGTAGAGTAAACATTGATCAATTTTACTAATGATCACATTACCAATTTTTTTACAATAACATTCAATTGAAATCAGGTGATGATCATGTGTTATTTATATTGTATAACCTAGACAAATTTTGGTTATCCTAGAAAGAATTAGTGATATATATAAGTATATTTTTTTGAATATAACAGCAGTTTAAAATTATATGATCTTAATTAGACAGGTTTAATGTATATACTGTAAAAATTTCATAAAAAAAATTGTATTTTTAAAAACTTTTATATATAATGTATGTTCAATTTTTACATAAAATTTTTTTAGATGATATACATATATAGAAATTGATCTATGTTCACCCTACCCTTAAATGGGACCGATTAGGGAATGATTAGCTAAAATTTCTCCACACTGTTTGGTCCCTAATTGGTCCCATCAAAATTACTCAAAAACTAATGCAAAAACATATAAACCTCTATTAGAAAATATAACAGAAAAATTATTTTTCTATGACTTTATTTACTAGACAAATACCAGTTAAAAATGTCAATTTTTTATAAATCTTGCTTAAAGTCAGCTGACAATTACTGCGGAACCGATTAACATCCCTATAGGGGTTCTTATAGATGGGTGGCGAAATTCAAAAAAGGAAATTACAACAATATCAGATGATTATTAATTATTGTTTTAATTTCCTTTTTGAATTTCGCCACCCATCTATACGTACCTACCCTTAAATTTTATTTTCTATTATAGTTGTTTTCATAAATTCTGGACCAGCTGAAAAAGGTTTCCAATGACAAAATCGATAAGTTACTGAGTCAGTATAATTAGTCAGCAGACGTCAATTCGTTTATCGACAATTTTAAGTTCCTAGAACTAATGGAAACAGCTGTAAATAAATTAATGAGATCTTGACTATTTCAGACTAAAGTAATGCGAATTAAATAATTTTATAATGTACATATGGGGTCTTTGCCTTGAAAATGACCTTACGGTACATGATACCGTAAGGTCATTTTCAAGGCAAAGACCCCCATATATATTTGTGAATACATCATACTGATTAAATTAATACTGTTTCTGGAAAATTGGCTGTTGGAACTATCGTGATTTCTACTAAAAAATTCTATTACAGAACTGACCCGCAATTTTTTTACTACGAGTTACTGTAAAGAATTCAGTTATAAAATCTATTATTGCTAATGTGATTCGCATAGTAGTTGAGTTAGTAATAGCATATTACCATAAAAGATTCTGTAACAGAACTTACTCACTGCTTTATCACTATAATAGTATAAAATTGCATTAGAATTTTGTAAAAATTCTGTTATCATGATTTCTATTTATAAGTTACATAAAAAATCCTATTACAGAGCTTATTCACTATTTCAGTAATCACAGTATGTACGTGGATGAGTTGGTTGCATTGGAATTATTATGATTTATACTATGAGTTACTGTAAAGATACTCATCAATTCAGTACACATAGTAATTAAAGTTGTGCCAGTATTGGAATTATCATAATTTCTACGTAAAAAATTCTATTTTAGAACTTGCCATTTCAATAAAATTCTGTTACAAAGCTTACGTGCTATTTTGGTGACCACAGTACGTTGTTACTCGCTATTCCAGTGAATACAGTTTATGGTTGAACTGTGAATGTAAGAGAGGTTTCTTTGAGAGATACAATACTAAAATTAATAATCGCTGTAAAAAATGCTGGTAGTACACAATTCGAGAAGCCATTTTTTATATTGATAAATAGCCTCACAAAATCGACCAGAGGGTCGAAAAATCTTCTAGTCGATTTTTTGATTAACGGCTGGGATCACTATTTTATATTACTTTTATAATAAAGAAAAGCATAAAATTCTACTTATTTTTTCAATTTCTTCAAAAACGCTGCGCTGTAACTATTTGAAAGTAACTGCATTTTGATTTTTTGCAAGTTCTAACTAAATTTGAATTTGCATGTTTTAAAATATAGTTTTCACTCTAATTGATGAGCTTAAAGCATTCTACAAAACGAATGCCCAGGACATACATTTTAATAGAGCATTTTAAGACATAGTTTATTTTTAGCCATTTTAAAAATAACCTGCGAAAGATTCAAGGTAATTACTTGTTTCAGTAATGAGTTGAGCCATTTAGAATAGGTTACTTAATAATAATTGTCGCGGATCATAATGAAATCGGATTAAAATGAAATGAGGGTTTCTACTTGATCACATAATACTTGTTTATTATAAATTCCACCCTAAACCTTATCTTTAACCCTAATAAATGCTAAAAAAAAAAATGCACCTCAAAAATTGTATTTTACGGTAGCTTGTATGCAACCAACCCTCCGTATAATCACCCATATAAGCACATCTTATAAAACCTCTTGTTATCACATTTATATTTAAAACAAACTACCTTTTTATAGGCACAATACTTTATAAGCTAACTTTGGGTGATTATAAAAAAAGATTATTGTATTTTACACTACCAATCGTTTCATTTTAATCTTATTTCATTTTAATCCGTCACATTAATTTTGTTTTATTCATAATATTTTATGATAATTAGCACTAATGATTTGGGTTGAAATAATGATTGATAATAAATGTTTTAATAATATAACACGCTTTTTTGAAAAGAATAGTTTGTTTATAATTTATGAATTTGTTTTATTTAAATATATAATTTTAAATAAAATATAAATACATGATTTTAAAGCAAGTTAATAAACAACACTTGGGCCCAAGAACTAGATATTATGTACTTGAGTCAAATAGTAATAATAGAGATCGTCTAAAGCTATTTAGTATGCCGAATGATTTAAAATTTATGAACAGCTTTTCTTTAGACAGTCCTCTAATATAGGAAAAAAAACTGGATTACAACAATAATTCGAATGAAATTTCGAACAAGTGCTGAGCTGTCAAATAACATTAAATAAACAGTTTCAAGTCTCGATCTTTTTAGTCGGTTTTGAATCTTTGAATTTCAAAAATGATTTGAGGATGGATTTTGCTTCCGGCCTATTTTTAGGCTCCTCATCCCAACATTTTGTGTATAGCTTTACAAATTTTAGTGGGGTGCCTTCTACTGGTGTTTCTCTCTTGCCTTGGAATATATGAATGGCAATTGCCTCCTTAGATGTAAATGATTTGAATGGTATTTTTCCACTAGAAATTTCCCAGAGAATGACACCAAAGCTGTATATGTCAGATTTCATATCCAATTTATATGATGGATTTTTGATATATTGAGGATCAATATATGCAGGCATTCCATTTGACGTCGAAATTACTGCTGTATCATTAATATACTTAGATAAACCAAGGTCAGCAATTTTCATTTTTCCGTCATGAACTAAGATATTTTTGGAATGCTATAAAATATCATGATATTAAGAAATATTCAGGATTATAATTGTATTAAACAAATAATTATACTTACTAAATCGCGATGAACAATATTATTAGCGTGTAAAAAATTAAGTCCTTGTATTATTTCTTTAGCCATACGAATCCAATCACTCCACTTTAGCTTTAAATAATAGATTTTTAAATATTCCCGCAAATTTCCATTATTCGCAAACTCTAAAATCATGTTATAACACTCATTTGTTGGATCTGTTTAAAAAAAAAAAAGGTTGAATCTTATTAATTATTAAAATTTATCCATTTGCAATGAATGCAAACCTTTAATTAAACCATAGAAACCAATAATATTAGGATGGAGTGCAACTTTATGCAAAAGTAAAAGCTGTCAAAAATAATAAAAAAAGATTATCATTGGGTAATCTGACAGACTTTCGTATTTCAGGATTTTGAATTAAATCAGAAAGTTTCTGGATATACCTCTCTTGGATTTTTGTTGACCTTTATTTTTTTAAGAACAACCGCTATTCCAGAGCTTTTCCAGTCTAATTTACATACAGAACTATGCGCACTATCAGAAATTTTCTCTGGACAGCTAAACTCGCCTTGATCAAAAAAGAATATTCGCTCTTCACTAATTTCCTTTTCAATTGATGCTATAGGATTTGAATCCGACATTATTAATGCTTCAGATATTCTTTAGAGCATATGATTGAAATTTTTGATCTCTATATTTTTATATAAAAATAATAGTCATTCAATTATTATTGGCTTTTCTTTTTTTAGAGCCTTAGCCTCTTAAAAAATGGGGTTCAGAAGGCAACATTCTAATTGAAAATATTTATATTCCTTTCTTCGTGCTTTAACAATAACGCAGTTCATTAAATTAATCATGTTACACAAAACAATTTATTAGATAATGTATCGTTTTACATTGCTAAATTGCATTGTTTGTTGATTTGTGAACCACTGTATGTATAGAAATAACTGTAAATCAGTTGCCCAAATTTAGTAATTACAATACGTACACATGTTTGTAATTTTAATACCACTGGCCGATCTTTACTAATTTTCTTTATTATAATCGTTATCAGTACGTAAGAAGACAAAATTTTGTGATATAAACTATATTAGTTTTTAATCTAATATTTTATTCATTTAATAATTACAAGTTAATAAGAGACGAAATATTTATATGTAAAACAAAGAGCTTTGTTCTCTTCAATGAGTACTTCGATCTCTATAATATATGGTACAATATCATAAAATTTGGTTATAAAATTTTTTTTTGACACAAATTTCAATGATTATGGCGGGATTTATTGTCGAGGACTCAAATGTAGATGAAAATTCATGCGATGTTAGTCCAAAGCAATCCATAAAATCGAGAATTAATGGCTCCGTGATGATCAGTAGTAAGTTTAATAACGATTTTCTTGCACATATTTGCTTCGACTAATTTTCTAGTTTAGATGTATGCTCTTATGACTAGAATTATAAGTCTAAATATTAAATAGATTATTATAAAATCTCAAGAAAGTAGGTTACAAGATCAAATTTATACTTAGCTAAAATAATTTTATAATTTCATTAAAGTCATCCAAATAACAAAAAAATTAAAAAAAGTTATTTCATGCATAATTTAAACAGTTCCGTAACATTAAAAAAAAAAAACGTATATATCTAAGATCCTCTTCTTCACATTATAAGTGCACATAATTTGATCGATCCAATATAATTATGTAATATTTATTTCTCACAATAGCGAAAATGAGGGGTAAACCCCCATGGTCATTTAGGGCCCGAAGGGCTTTTCAAATGGCCGGAGTTATTCTCTGTATATATTAATAATTGGAAATAAGGGTGATATTTTTTCGTTCTGCATGATGTCATCTAACACTTATAATTACTTTTACAATATTGGAATTTTTTTCATTGGACGTAGCAGCACATGGGTGATATTAACTCCGAAAGTAATTTTTGTCATATGTAATGACATGAACAATATTGATGTTAGCCGATATATATATTTATTATATTACTGTGTGAAGTTTTTCTGTTTGATATTTTGCACAAATGATTACGTAACATGATCCCAAAGCTATTATGAAAAAAAAAATCACACGACCATTTAAAATGTCGAATAAATACTTTATTGCGGTTTGCAAAAAGGTAAAATCACGGAAAATTAGGCGATTTTTCGATTCTGAGAATTTTACAGATTTCATAAATAAATAAATATAAATATTACTGTTTGAAACATTCTTAACTGCCACCTCAATGAATTTACCGGACGATTTGGCTGGTCGAAAAACTGATGATTATCACTTAGGGTCAAGCATCCTACTATAACTACTAAGAAGGGTAAGTGGATATGTTTAACCGATTTAATTCTAACACATTTACGTGCTAACAAATTTTATACCCTGTATCAAAGATCGCAGGGTATAAAGCAGTCATACCTTGGGTACTATGTGTATAAGCGGAAACTTCATTTCCGCTTATACCCAATTACCCAGGATAGAACTATTACGAACGTGCTATACAAATTAACCCTATAAGAAAAATGTACTGTAATTGTATGGTTTGGCTCGGAATGGCACTGGTTTCGGTGGCACGGACCAAACCCGGGTTTTTTACGTGAGAGGCTCGAAGTGTCACGGATTTTTGGCTCGTGTTGGACCGTATACCAGTGCCAATTGGACCGTTAATGACTCGGGTTTTGCAACACTTTACTAGTCCATTTGGTACGGGTTTTGGTACGGACGTACGTACCATCATAATAAACAATATACATATTAAAACATAATTTACTTCAATTATCATCAATATTAAAGTAATTGCTTATGTGTAAAATTCTGCAAGGAATATTTTTCGTTAAGATACCCAGAACAATTTAATCGGTGAAATTTTGAGATATTGCATTTTTTTTTCATAAAAAACCATTCGCTCTTGAGGGACGTTCATATACGTATCATACAATACGACCACTTTGTCGTAATGTCCGTGCCATTTTTAGCCGTACCATCACGTAAAATGAGCCACTACGTGCCACACACCCGTATCATTTCGTGCATTCCTGAAACCAACCCGAGCCACAACCCGGACCACTTTTCTCATAGGGTAAGTAAAGGAGACGTTCATATGATAACCAATAAGTAAACACAAGTTTTCACCTTGAATTGAATATAAAAATTGTAAAAAGGTTTATAATTAAGGAATCCTCTAATGTCACAAATAACGATTTGTGACACTACCCAAAGGAATGGTGATAAATTTTTAATTAGCCGAAAATGAATAAATTAACCAAGTGAGTTGCCATTTCGATGAACAAGTCAATGAGATATAACTCATCTTTTTTTTCAAAAATTTATCATTAATATAGGTCGCTCAAGCATTTTTTTTACAATGAATTCTCAACAAATTTCTAACTAGTCTACTTTACTTTTATTGCTTTAAGCTTTTAAAAATACGACCCATCTTTTAACATTTATAAAACTTTAATGATGAGATTCATTGACTTATTCATAATAGCTAACCTGGATGATAAAGTGTGGAAGAAGATCCCAGTAGAAAAACTTAAGAGACAAGGAAGTGAAAAGTCTAAAGGCAGCAAACCTGAAGTCCTAGATAAAAAAGTTGTAAATTATTAAAACAAGGGAGATATTGATAAAAAAAGATACAATAAAGCAACATCTAATGATCATAAAACTTGGAAAATCCATTAAGAGATATTTGAAGTTTATTCGATCTTGTATGTGACTGTCAAAATAGAGTAGAGATCAAAAAGAGCGAATGTAAAATAGAGCTGTTAAAAAGCTTATTGAAGTTGGTTCTTAAGTTGACTTGGCAAGGACTTTTTGAAGTCAAAATTGTTATATCTATCAAAAATGACTACAGTAAAATATATATCTACTTATCTAGTAAGTTTTATTCTTTTTTGACTATACTATTTAGAAATTATTTATCTTTAACTCTTTATTCTACTTATTTTCTTTATATACAACACTGATTTTATATCTTTTTAACTCTATTTTCACTTTTTAATCTCTCTATTGTACTGACAATATTTGTAGTTTTAACCAATAACTAAAACAATATTTAAAAAGAATATTATTTAGTTAACAATCTAAATATTATCTTTTTAACTAAAACTAAACTAGCCTGTCATTCTTGCCAAAACTGTAATATAGAAAACCTTGGAGTGTTAACTATGTTACTTGGCTTAATATGCAGAGAGTAAAAAATATATATAAACAAAGATAAAACAAAAAAAACAAAATTAAACAAAACATAAGAGATAAAATAAAAGAGAATACCCAAAAAAAATAAAAACAAGATAAAAATAAGACAAAAATACAATAGATATATAATAGATAAAGAGTCAAAGGTATACACAATATAGTAGATATATAGCCAAAGAGAAATATCAGTTTATTAGATATAAAGTTAAGAAAATAGAAGACAAAACCTAACCTGCTTTAGGAAAAAAGACAGTTTATATAGCTTTAGAATTATTAAAAAAATACTACTACTATATTGGTAAAATATACCAAGGTACTATACTAAAGTACTATACTAAGATATTATAGTAAAGTACTATAATAAGATACTATACTAAAGTATATACTATATTAAAAGTACTACAGTACAGGACAGCAAAAAACATCCAATTTTTTTTTAAAAGCGCCAAATTTTGGGATTTATACTCAATTCTGAT
>CAJVPU010000679.1:0-16080 GCA_910591775.1 Dentiscutata heterogama | reverse complement strand
TTTTCTTATTATTCTCTATATGCACGTTATTAAAGTGTGGTCCCAAGGGCGTGCACTTAGAGAGGTCTGACTGTATTAAAGTGTGGTCCCAAGGGCGTGCACTTAGAGGGGTCTGACTGTAGTTGGAATATTGCCAAGAGCTGCTTGACATTTAAATTTTATTCAAAAAAAGAATTTGAGCTAAACATACTTTATACTGTATTATACACGGAGATTATTTCAAAACAAAAATAAGCCTTCTATAGAAGATCGTATTGACAATTGCAGCCTGTTGTAACAAAGGCATTCAATGGATCTTTCCTGAAAAATCCAACAACAGTAATTTATAGAAATACGTAAAAATTGCAAAAAGTATTTGGACACATGGATACAAGAGGTTCTAACCAAAATAGAAAATTTACTAGGTTATATTGTAAATGCACGCCTTGGTCTGTAATCCTTTTTTTTATTTGTATACTTACTCAATTACGATATTAAATTTTCCACAAGAACATTATCGCTCTTTTCGAGTTAGTGATGATGCTCGACTTAAAGTTCTATGAATTTCAATAGTTACTGAACCTTGCATATGTAGTATGTTGTCATAATCTATATAATAAGTTCTAAATTAATAATAACAATAATAAGCCACAATAGGCAATCAATATCCTCAGGAGTTTAAAGAAAATATAAAAAATTTTGTTTATTCACTTACTTGAAAAGTGACAATTCGTTTTAACTTAAGGAAATCTGATAAACAATCAAAATACTTTTATTTCATTATTGTTGCTAACCAGTACAGTAACCATTAATTATAACTACAAAAAATCACATCATTAAGAGCGATGCTTAAATCTAGACATCGATTTTCCAAAGCCAAGCCATATTCTACGGAGCTAAGCATCCGAAAATCAAGAATTACAGGCTTTTTCTTGAAGCTTATAAAAGTATATATGCTTATTACAGTACTTCTTTTTATCCCATTATTATTGACGTGTGCTAATTAGCTAAACTACAACAAAAAAAAAATACATATCTTTATGCATAAACTTGGTTAATAATAAATTTGATACTAACGACTTGATTTGAAAAAACTCCGTTCGACTTTGTGCTCAGGAATAAAGGCTATAATTAGTATGTAGTTTAGCATTTATAATTTTTTGGTTGTCATGTTCAAGTCAAAACCGATAGATAATAATAGATATTAATCTGAATTATGCACGACAATAAATAAATAAGTTTATACTCATGAGCATTTAATATGATTGAAAATTAATTTTTGTCATCAAAAACAATCTTAAATTAATCAAATTAATCAATTCATAAACTAAAAATTGACTAGTCATTTCATCACAGTATATTGTATTAATTAGCAAATGCATATGTAGTTAACAGGATATCCCTTCACTAGTTTCACGCAGTGTTTTACATTTTGGATGTTTCTAGTTTTTGGCTTTGTCCCGTCCCAGGACGGGACGGGACAACTTGGTAGTGTCCAGAATTTTGCGAGTACAAATCTGCTCATGCTAAAAATACTTTTTTACATTGGTTTGATTTTAAAAAAATGATTAAAGTCACTTTTATCTTGTGAAGACAATAGGCAAATATATTTTTTGATTAGGCAGATTCTGCACCGAAAAATTCTGGACACTCTAACAGTCATCGAAGTTGTATGTTCATACATATACATAACGATAGTTTTTAAAATGGGTTATCTGAATTGTACTGGGGTTGCGATAGTGTGAAAATGTGGGAGAAATGGGTTAGATGTATTGCTTATTTTAGATCGAAGAGTTAAGAATTTTTCTAGTGTTTAACGTAGAAAATTAATAAATTTGGACCTTAAATTTGAGGACCAAATACTAGTTAAATTTGACAAACGCATCATATGTGTATCGGTTAAAAAAAAATCTGATTTTGAGATATAAAAATAAACTTGGTAAATAGATTTTATTCCTGAATTATTAATTAAAAATGTAAATATTGTACATGTCGATATGCATTAGATATGAATTATGTATAGTTTTAGTAATCAAGACATGATTATTATTTGTCATCTTGTTTTGTTATCCTCTTTACTTTTGTGTCATCTTTTGGGTTTACTAATTTTCCCCACCACTTCACTATCGGAGTACTATAAATTTAATTAATAGCACAGATACTCCGATATGTGAACCAATCAAAAGTGGTGGGAGAAATTAGTAAACTCTCATCTTTTCTCTTATTATCATCTTTATTTTTATCATCTTTATTTTTATCATCTTTATTTTTATCATTATCATTTTTATCATCTTTGTTTTTATCATTATCATTATTTTTATCATCTTTGTTTTTATCAACTCTCTCTTACCTTACTATCTACTAGCTATCTCCATACCTCTGTATCAGTCTTAGCTAACATGGATGACACTATATGGATTACCCAATCCAAAAATGAACTTGACAAAATTATTAATATAGCTGCTTCTTTTTATAAAATAGCCAATATTCAAGTTAACCCATTCAAGTCCATCTTTATTTTAAAACAATCTTTTACATCTATTTTCTTTCTTAACTCCAATATTACTTCTATTCCTACCCATCAGCCTTTCAAATTTCTAGGGTGTTGGTTTACTCTAGATAATAAGTACACCCAGTAAATCAAACTGATTCAAAATGAAGCTATATAGCTAGCCATCATTACCAATACCAAAAATATTACTGACAAACAAATTACTTATATTATTAATACTGTTATTATTCCAATCACTAAATATCATATTCAAAATATTGTTATTCCTCTTTTTACTTGCAACAAAAATTCTTGAAAAATATTTAAATATTGCAAAATACAAGTCACTCCTTTTTAGATCTACACCCAATATAGTCAGACCTCTCTAAGTGCATGCCCTTAGGACTATACTTTAATAATATACATATAGAGAATAATAAAAAAAGATATATTTATAGAGGTCAAGTATATATATAGGCTAGCACTTGAGTGTGCATTTAGAGAGGGTGTGCACTTATAGAGAGTGCACTTAGAGAGGTCTGACTGTAATACTTTGCATAACTACAACCTTTATAATATTCATGACTTATAGAATATATAGCTTTAATATCATATTAGTAGCTTTTTTAACCACATTAATAATATATCTACTCTTGGTTTAACAACTTATATCAGACTCTAACAATTTCAAAACAATTTATGATCTTCTACCAATATTCTTTACTACCCTAATCCTACAATTAATGATCCCAACAGACACACTACTACTTTCAAGATTATACAACTTTTTAATTTTTATAATATTTCTATCTTTTCTAACCCTAATCTCTCTTGGTCCCAAACTATCTCTGGTAATAATTCTTTTTTTGAAAATATGCTCTCTGTATACCCAAAATACCCTATCTTTAATCAACAACTTCAATACAAAAATATTCTTTTTCTTAAACAATTATGCTCTGCAAACAACAAAATACTACTTGACTGATCTTATTTATTTCCAAAATTATTGCATATTCCTAAAGAGAAAAAACCAGCTTGGTTTCAATATTTAGAAGATACAATCTTATCTCATATCTCTAACTATATAATTTCAACATCTTTTCAACTAATGTTGTTAGCTGAAATTGTTTTGAATTTGTAGAAATATTTTGACATTTTATATTTAGTCTGCCAAAATTCTAAATTAATGGCAAAATTCTAAGTTATGCCAAAATCTAAATAATGTCTAAATGCCTAAATTAAAAAATATATAAACTTATTATTAGCAAGTATTCAAACTTGTTTATTTTGTGAATTTCATGCTATATATCTTAATATAGATTTGATCTAAAATAGTTCTTGCTCCTATTAAGCAGGTTTAATTATATAAATATTGAAAATTTAATGATAAGGATTAAATATATAAGTATATTGTATTCAAAAATATCTATCATTTATATACACGATATTTCTGGTTTTTAGCATGACTATACTGTATAGTTATCTAATTTATGTTGTAATATTTGAATATTAGAGATAATAAATCTAAAAATTTTATTTTACCACTAATTTAAGCATTTAGTCATATAGTAATTATTTAGTCAACTATTTAGTCATTTTGTCAAATTTAGAATTTTGATATTTTAATAAAAAATAATGTTATGTTGAAATATATTATAATACAAAATTGTTTAAATATTTGATGAAATAGAATATTTCGACTAACAATATTATTTTCAACCTACTAGACAAAACTTATTTGCTTACCAAACTGGTTTAATTAGTAAAATCTTTTAAGCCATAGATACTTAATTGTATTAATAATGATATTATTATTAATCAAGTTCAAAAATTTTATTACTAATCTAATTTACTCTCAATCAATTACTAGCTATATAATATCAACACTTCTCATTTTATCTACTATCTCTTATCTTCTATTATCTATAAACACTGTCCAAATATAATCTCAACTCATATCATACATCCAACCACTGTACTTTAGAGGTTTCTTCTATACTTTTTACTCAATTTTTGAAAAAAAAATCTTATAACAAACTCAAACTTAATTCTAAATATATCGATCTAATCCAATCTGTTAATATCAAAAACTTTTTCTATATTCTACCTCTTTTCTCTATTAATATTGTAAACTCTCTTGTATCATCTCTATTCTACTATAATATAGTATCTAACACTCTTATACAATTTTCTCTTGTTAATAAATCTTTTTAATACTTTATCTTTTAGATAGATAGATCTGTTCTAAATCTAAGTACTAATTAATGCACTATAGATATTGGTTGGGTTCAATTATTTAATAACTTAGTTATACATAACTTCTCTACTCAGATTACAAAATTGTAATCTGTGCTTGGTTTGTGATCACATAATACTGATCAGGTAATGTTCAATGAATATATACAAATTATATGCATGTGCATGCATATTGATTTATAAATAATTCATGTATGCATTTATGAAATAATTTACACTTTTATATACTTTATAATAAACTTTTAAAAATTTCTAGAGTTTTGTATACAAAACATAAATTATATTAAAATTTTAAGTTTAGCAAAGACAAAGTACATAAGTTTCTTAGTAGCTTAATTGAAAAATCTATAAACTAATAATATCTTAAATATGTATAATCTTAGAAATATTTTTTTATTAAAGCACTTGATAAACTAAATAAATCTTAAATATATTGATTGTAAATTAAACAACTTGATTTATCTTTTATTTTATACCATTTGGCCAATTTTTTTTTAAAGCTTGTTTTAAATCATGAGTTGCTTTTTTTTCTGTTTTTTTTTCATAAAAGTATAATAAAATGATTTTGATCTTGTATATCAGTTTTAGACATATTATATACACTATTCCTTGGTTTCTCTTGCTGTATTTTTCTAAAGCTACAATTTAACTCTTTTCTGTGTCTAGCTGTTGTGGCAACTTGAACATAAATCCTTTTTTCTCTATGCTAGTGAATATTACTATTAACTTGACTTGTATTCTAGTTATATATTTGAAAGAAAGAAGATATTGCTAGTCAGACATGAGTATTTTTTATAAGATAATATTATTTATAAACTTTAACAAACTTGCATATACTTTTATCTAGCATGGGATATTTTTCTTAAAAAGACTAAGATCATTGCAAAACTATTTGAATTCACTTATGGCTGATTGATGAAGATTATAATTATCTTTACCTACATACTGTTACTATCTTGGTTACTATCTTCACTATTACTTATACTTTCATTACTGTCTTCATTGTCACTTATACTTTCATTACCATTTTCATTGTCACTTATATTTTCATTGCCATCTTCACTAATACTTATATTTTTATTACTATTTTTACTATCACTTATATTTTTATTACTTGAGGATTGTAAAGATACTAAGAATGCAGATTTGGAAAGTATACATTTTTTATTCAAATTATTAAAATTAGTTTTATGATCTATACTAAATATATTATTATTAATAGCTATTACAGATACAGTATATATAGACTCTTCTTGTTCAAACTATGCTTTATGAAGGTTTGAGTAGAAGTCAAGTTCTTGACATTTGTCACCTAATACCAGAAAAATATAATTATATTGATTACTTGCTAACATTATAGAAATTTGATTTAGGCCACAAATATGATAATAAATTGCTATTGCAGATTAGTGTCAACATGGTGCTTTCATAGAATTACACTTGCATATTCTAAGCTTTATATCTACAAAATATCACACATCAGGATTTTTTCCACTTTTATGTTTAAACATTATTGAATTAAGGTTTATAGTTATCTTTTGATCCAATATTTCAGTTAAAGAACTAAAAACATAATAAAATAAAATTGTCTAGCCTATTATGGGCTATAGCTAGTAATTTGTAAGTATAATATAGCTCTATTGTATTTGTAATGAAGTGAAAATTTGTACAATGTTAAATGCTTGTATTTGTCTAAAAATAAAGTCTTTTATAATTCTTATTCTAGCTTTAGCAAAATTGTTTGTATTATTATTGCGAATTGGAAGCTTTTAGTAAAAAGAGATAGTCCATTCTTTATAATACTCTTACAAAATTCTAAAGTGTCTTTAGAAAAGTAAATATTTTTGATATGTCTAACTTAATGTAAGTTCTATATATGCTGCCTCAAGTGCTATTTAGTTTTTAAAAAAACTATTTTTTTTATATAATTAATTAGAATAATTTAATCACTCATAAGAATACTATACTTTCCTTTCCATAATCACTTTCACATAGCTTGTAGAAAATAAAAAATACATAACAACATAGTTGCTTGTTTTTAGATACAATGTATACTTTTTTTTCTGAACAAGAATCATCAGTTATAATGACTTGTGTCCTATAACAGGTTTATATATACTAAATATAGCAGATAGCATTATACATTTTAATGCATCTAAAGCTCTTGTAAGAGTAGATGCAGTTTTATCTGATATTAATATCGTAGCAAAAGGTAGGCCACCAATGAGTGTGCTTGTTGAGATAATAGTTAGAAAGGTATTGAGAATATCAAGACCTACAGTGGCATCAACATATACTAATTTACTAGCTTGTTGCAGTAAATCATAGTATTTTATAAGATTATTTATTATAATTAATATAAAAGGTTAGCTGGGATTATTGTCTGTTGGTGCAAGATATAATTGCATTCAAGCATTTCCTTTGTTGTTACTAGCATTAAACATTTCAACTTCTTTGGCTAAATATAAAAATATTGCTTGTCTATTTCATACACCAACTAACTTGTTAAAAAATTTTTTATAAAGATTATAAACATCAATTTTAGAGAGACATATTGCTTTATCAGCCAGTATTACTTTATTATTATTGTACTTTAATTGGATCTTTTCTAAATATAAATTATATATATTTGCAAAATTATATCTAGTATTAAAGAAGTTAAAAAATATTTTCTTTATACTATCAGATACAGAATAGAAGCTTGTAGTATAACTTGATACAAGAGAATAATTGTAATAAAAGAGTATTAAAATCATACATAAATAAGAATCATATTTATTTTAAACCCTTATATTAAGTATTTCTATGCAATTAGTATCTCATATTTGTGTACTATTAACTTTGCTCATTTTTTTTATTCTAATTTTAATATTTCTATTATTATTATTTGGTTGATCTTTAGTATAACTAGGCAATATAGAAATACTATAAAATTATAATATAAATAAATAACTATTTAATCTAATTTATGCAAATTTGGAACTAGTTAGGGTTAGAGTAAAAGTTATAGTGTATATTAAAGTTAGAATAGGGTTAGGATTTGTGTTTTTTTTATATTATAATCTTATAATATTTTTATATTGTTTAGTTATTCTAAAGAAGATTCTTTTTATTAATAAAAATATAGAAATTATACATTTCTCAAAATTTTACTAATGTATTATAATTTTGAGCTCTAAGTAACCTTGTTTAATATCAAAAAATAATCAGAGTAGTATATAATTTTTTTATTTTACTTTATTTTTACAAAGAAAATGCTAAATATATATTTTTAATTAAAATTTATAATTTTATCTATCTTTATTTTAAAAATAAAGAAAATAAAGAAATTATATGCCATTTTAGTATATTTTTTAATACTAAACAAGGTTATTTAGAGCTTAAAATTATAATTCATTAGTAAAATTTTGAGAGATGCATAATTTTCTATATTTTTATTAATAAAATATAAAAAATTATATATTTTTTAAAATTTACTAATATATTATAATTTTGAGCTCTAAGTAAACTTGTTTAGTATTAAAAAATATACCAGAGCAGTATATAATTTCTTTATTTTTCTTTATTTTTATAAAAAAAATATTAAATATATATTTTTGATAAAAATTTACAATTTTATTTATCTTTATTTTAAAGAAATTATATGCTATTCTGGTATATTTTTTAATGCTAAACAAGGTTACTTAGAGCTCAAAGCTATAATATATTAGTAAAATTTTAAGAGATATATAATTTCTTATATTTTATTAATAAAAATATAGAAAATTATATATCTTACAAAATTTTATTAATATATTATAACTTTAAGCTTTAAATAACCTTGTTTAGTATTAAAAATATATCAGAGCAGTATAATTTCTTTATTTTTCTTTATTTTTACAAAAAAATACTAACTATATATTTTTGATAAAAATTTATAATTTTTACTCATCTTTACTTTAAAAATAAAGAAATAAAAAAATTATATACTATTTTGATATATTTTTAATGCTAAACAAGGTAGGTTGCTTAGAGCTCAAAGCTATCCCTTAAACCATCTCAATAAGGTGTTTAAATTTGAACTCTAAATATAAATAAAGCTCTGTAAAAAAGTTATTTTGCCAAATTTTTATTCTAATTGGCTACAGAGACTCTCAAAGAATCAAGCCACATGACACAAATTATAGCTGCAGTGTGGTGACCCAAACAAAGCGCACAAACTCACATAATAGTTATAAATTTAAGCATTCAAATATAAATGCTTGATAGTTTAAGAGATAATGCATTAGTAAAATTTTGAAAGATAAATAATTTTTTATATTTTTATTAATAAAAATATAAGAAATTATATAGCTCATAAAACTTTACTAATATATTATAACTTTGAGCTTTAAGCAACCTTGTTTAGTATCAAAAAATATACTAGAATAGTATATAATTTCTTTATTTTCTTTATTTTTAAAATAAAGATAGATAAAATTATAAATTTTTATTAAAAATAAACATTTAGTATTTTTTTTATAAAAATAAAAAAAATAAAAAAATTATATATTATTCCAGTATATTTTTTTATATTAAACAAAGTTACTTAAAACTCAAAGTTATAATATATTAATAAAGTTTTGTAAAATATATATTTTTATTAATAAAAATATAGAAAATTATGCATCTATTAAAATTTTACTAATGTATTATAGCTTTGAGCTCTAAGTAACTTTGTTTGGTATCAAAAAATATACTAAAACAATATATAATTTTTTTATTTTCTTTATTTTTAAAATAAAAATAGATAAAATTGCAAGTTTTTATCAAAAATATTTATTTAGTATTTTTTTTGTAAAAATTAAAAATTTATAGACTATCTCAAAGTATTTTTTGATACTAAATAAGGTTATTTAGAACTCAAAGTTATAATACATTAGTAAAATTTTAAGAGGTGCATAATTTCTTATATTTTTATTAATAAAAAATATAGAAAATTATGCATCTCTTAAAATTTCACTATTAAATTATAATTTTGAGCTCTAGGTAATCTTGTTTTGTATTAAAAAATATACTAGAATAATATATAATTTCTTTATTTTCTTTATTTTTAAAGTAAAGATAAATAAAATTATAAATTTTTATTAAAAATACATATGTAGTATTTTTTTGTAAAAATAAAGTAAAATAAAAAAATTATATACCACTTTAGTGTATTTTTTAATACTGAACAATATTACTTTTTTCTTTTTTTAAAATGAGGCCTTGCTCATATCTTTATTAAGTAATTTATATAAGTAGTTATATAAAATTTATAAAGAACTTAATTTGTTTTTTTTTTTCACTGTTAAGGTGCCTCTTTGGCCAGAGACTGTTTTATTAAATATTTGAAACTTATTACAAATTTGATAAAGTACAACTAGCCACATGTGCACTTTATATGCCTAATTTAAGTGGTCTGCCCAAAGGTTTTACACTAACTGCCATACCTGCAACCCAACTACAGAGTTATCTATTTAAACTTTCTGGTTATAACCCAAAGCCTTTATACCCAACCTGAGTATAACTTACTATTCTATACATAGATTTTGTGACACTTCTAGCTTTTAGTACCTACCTTAGAGCTCCTTTTGGCTAATCCTCAAAGTAAACCTGACACTACATAACATGTTCCACACATGGTGCATCTTGTTCAGTAATATTCTTCCCAATTAGTATAAATTGTCTGCTAGCATTGTGTTTGTATCTCATGCTATCTTTTGGAGTGCTGCTATAATACAATCTATATCTCAAGCACATTCTTTCTAATTAGTTTTTCTTATTACTTACTTCTCACTTCTTGTAAGGTTCATGACCCAGTAACTACATTTATACTCCATACTTTGATCTTTAGTCTTCCAATCCAGATAGCCAAGAGGGATTGATCTGCTCAGATCTGAGGTCTCAATCTTAGATCTGAAGATCTCCTAATCCTTGGTATGAGCTTTTAAATACAAGTCCTTTTTCTCCAGGGTCTCATCCTAGGATCTTCCACTAAACACCCCATATTGAAATAACTAATAAATGTATATCTAGTGTAGCTTTAGTAACTCTGGCAGCCTGGTTAGTAGATCCTTTTGCCCAAAGATCTTTTTTATCTGAATTTCTATTTCTGGACCACTTCTGTAGCACTATCAAAAGCCACCAATCCTTACTCAAGACTTTTTCAAGCCAGTTCCAGATCTCTAGATTCTGTGTATAGATACCTTTAATATTTTTTGGTTCTTAGAAGGCTTATTGTGGGCTTGTGCTATCTATACTAGTTTGCATTCCTTCGTGCAATGACACAAATGCTTCCGGAAGCTTTCAGCACCCAGGAGCATTGGTGTGACCCCAGTAACAGGTTATAAACCCAACACAATTTGTGAGATCTGTCACCATAACACAGGTATTTTTGTTCAAAACATCTCCAGTGGGATTCGAACTTGGTACTATAGTCAAGCTAGATTGGGGGTATAACAACTCTACTACTTTACTAAATTGCCACACTCTTAAAAACTTAATTTGTATACAAACAAATAAATATAAATTACATATAAAAATAAAAGCTCAGATTAGAAGCTTAAACTATAAGTCAAACTAATTATCTGCAACCTAAACCTACTAGAGTAGTCAAGGCTCATCTAGATTTGGATAGTTAAAATGTGATTAATAGAGGTGTTGTATTTAATCTACATAGTAGACCAGATATCAAATTTATAATTAGCAAGCCCAATTGTAGATAAAAGTGTTTCTAGTTCTAGTATAAGTATAAGAGTGGTATAGATAAGAAAGTTAGTTATAAGAAGAATTAGGAGAAATATAATATACTTTTTCTATGTAGAAAAGTTGATATAGTATGTTTTCTATATTTGATTATAAAGTTGATTAGAGATTTTAAGAAGAGTTTGAATAATAAGCTAAGAAGCAAAAGAGTATAGTAAATCAAAAGTTTGTACAGCTTGAATAAGTGAAATAGGAATAAGATCTTTAAGAGTAGAGTAGAAAGAATATGGATAAAGTGAAGAAGGATAGTGAAAAAAGTATAGATAAGAGGAGATAGTATGTTTTAAATAATTGAGTTTAAGTAGAAGGAGATTAAGATCAAATTTGAAAACAATTTTATTGATACAGGATTTAATAATTTGAATTAATTAATTGTGGCTAAAGCAAATATACTAGTAGAATAGGGTATTAGGAAGGTTGCAGTGAAAATAGTCAGAAGATAAAAATATGTTAGGAAGTATGGAGTGAAAGCAAAAGTATATAAATAGATTATTAAGCAAGATTTTGATTTTAAAAGATTTAAAGTAATTGAGTTTGGAGTTGGTAAGATTAAATAAGCTTTTTTAGTTGTTGTTAAAGTAAAGCCAAGCAGAGTTCTAATTAATAAGATAGAAAAAGTGTGACTATTCTTGATTGTGTTGTTGGAAGGATCACATAGCAATAGTTTTAGCTTTGCAAATCTTTTTGATAAAGTATTAAGCAGGGCTATCAACAGACTAGTTTTTTTATTTAAGAAAGAAGTAGGAGTTATATATATTAGAATAATTAAGTATTAAAGTAAAGGGTGAGGTGTGATTGTTAGCAAGAAAATTTGCAAGATTGTTAAAGGAATTATTAGTATGGGCTTAAACTTTATAAAGTGTTAATATTATAAGCTTTGAGTAAGTTAAGGAGTATATGCTAAATAGGCCAGGGGTTAAATTTAAAGAATTTAGAAGAAAAGTAATAATTTAAAATAAGTTTGTTATATTTAGAAAATACAAATTAGAAGTTTATATAAATATTAACAAGAGATTTGCAAGAAGAGTTGAAATAGCAGATAAAATAGCAAGAAGTTTAGCTTTGTAAGATGAAGGCCAGTTGGTAACTTGAGCAGAAAAATTGTAAATTACCAAATTATTATAAATTTGGGCCTAGCCAATACCCATAATATATTTTAGTGCTAAAGTTTTTAACAGAGCTATCTGTGTAAAAAGTAAAATGTTGTTGGAAATTGTTGGCTAAAGCAATTTGAGTAAAAAAGTTATTAAAAGCACTATTGTTATAGAAGAATATAAGTATAATAAAATCAGAGATATTAATAGAAGATAAAGGTAGGTTTTTAGAGGAAACAGATAGGATAAAATTAATATAATTAGTATTAAGCTTAAGTTGATTATTAGATTTTCTTTCTAGAAATTGAGTAGAAAAAATGAAAAACATCTCTAGTATGCAATAATTAGCAATACAGTTAGAGTTGAGACTGCAGCCTAAACAAGGTTTGCAATAAATAAGAGAGAGTAGATAACAGTATGAGTAGAGAGTGTTGATATTGTGTTGCCAATGATTAATAAAAACTGTACTTGATTGATGAAAGATTTTGCAAATTTGTTAAATAATAATTTTATTGTTGATATATATGTATCCAAGGTTTGAAGAATTTGCTTATAAGATTGGTTTAAAAAACAAATAGATTATGTCTAATAGGATTGAAAAAGGGTGTAATAGTGCAATTAGATATATGAGATAAGATAGACTCCTCAAGATAGAGAAACCAAGCTAGTTTTTTCTCTTTAGAAATATGAAGTAGTCTAGAAGATAAGTGTAATTAGTCAAGTAAAAACTTATTATTAGCAGAACATAGTTGTTTAAGAAAGAGAATATTTTTGTAATAAAATTGCTATTTGAATATATTGTATTTAGGATATCTAAAAAGAATATTTTCCAAGGGTGAATTGCTACCAATAGGAGTTTGTAGCCAAGACAAGTTAGGATTAGAGAAGATAGAAACATTCAAAAATTTGAAGAGTTGTATAATTTTGAAAGTAGTAGTATACTGTTTGGGCTATTAATAAAAGGATTGGAGTGATAAAAAATACTAGTAGTGAACTATAAATTGTTTTGAAGTTGTTGTATTCTGATCTGTATTGTTAAACCAAAAGTAGAAGGATTATTAATATAATGTTGGAGTTGTATATTCTATAAACTATGAATATTATAAAAGTTATAGTTAAGTATAGTGCTATTAGAAGTAGATTGAGAAAGATGAGATTTATGCTTAGCAATAGTTAGGTATTTGCCAAGAATTTTGTTGCAAGTAAAAAAGTAGATAACAATATTCTGAATATAGTATTCCATAGTAGAAATAATAACATTATTGATAATATAAGAAATTTGTTTATCTGTAATATTTTTAGTATTGACAATATTGGCTAACTATATTACTTCATCTTGTATAAGCTTAGTTTGTTGAGTATGTTTGTTGTTAAGAGTAAATTAGCAACCAAGAAATTTGAAAGGTTTGTGGGTTGGGATAGATACAAGATTGAAGTTAAGAAAAGAAATTAAAACAAAAAGTTGTTTGGAAATAAAGATTGATTTGAAAGGGTTGACTTGGATATTGAAAAATTATAAAAAAAAGTTGCTATATTAATAATTTTGTTAAGTTCTTCTTTGAATTAAGTAATCCAGATGGTGTTATCTATCATCAGGAATTTTTTTTTGGTAATATATATTGATTATAATCCCCTAGATTATTATCGATATACATCACCCCTGCTGGATATAAACGTTAGTAATATATAACGATATTTAGCAAAATTTCGTTAAATTTTATCAAATTTTAACATGGATTTTCTCGATAACTAACAATTGAAAACAGTTAAAATTTTTACTGTAGATACTATCGATATACATATATAATGTGAAAAATTTTAGCTAATTATAATCACTAGTTCACGAGAAATCGCTTGTATATGTTAGTTAATTTTTTTAAAAAAATTAACTAACATATACAAGCGATTTCTTGTAAACTAGTAATTATAATTAGCTAAAATTTTTACACATTATTTATATATATCGATACTATCTACAGTAAAAATTTTAACTGTTTTCAATTGTTAGTTATCGAGAAAATCCATGTCAAAGTCTGATAAAATTTAACGAAATTTTATAATAATCGTTAATAATCAATAATGATATATATTGTTATATAACTATAATCGATATATAGTATTAAGGATATATATCGATATATAGCTAATAATCGATATATATCATAGAAAAAAATCGATTACAAACAACCCTAGTGCTTGTAATCGATACAAATCTTTAAAAAAATTTTTCTGATATTTGTCAAGCACTATAGATATGAAAATAGAAGTAAATGCTTAATAAAATACAATATTTTATATAGTATAACTCTTATACTCACTCTACTTGGTACACTTTTTTTTACTTTTTTGGCCTTTATTATCCATCTATCTTGGTGACAAAAAATTTTAAAAAAAGTAGGCAAAACAGTTTATCCCTGTTAAAGGATCAGCATTGTTTACATTTCTAAATTCAGATAATACAGTAGACAACAACTACATATTTGGTCTAAACGAGCATGGAGCTACTATTTTGGGTTGACTCCAGGCTACGAACTAGGTTTGGATGAACTAGATTTGGATCAGCTAAAAATTTCCAAAGTTGGTTTTCCAAGATGAAAAAAAACATAATAGTAAAGCAAAGCTTTACAATAAAGATATACAAATATTGCTTTTTAAGTAATATATAATTTTTTAAACCTTGGTACAGGTTATAATAGTACTGTCTTGGTTGTTCTATTTCTTTTTTTTTATGCTTTTTTTATCTTTTTTCATTTATAATTGAATAGCATTTAGGTTAAATTTTTTCTTTTTTTGTTTAGTTTTTTTTTTTTAGTTTCTTTTCTTTTAGTTTTCTTCTTTTCTAAACTTGTTTTATTTCTTTTGTAAATATAGCAATTGGTTTGTTTTTTTATATAGAAATAGGGAATTAACTTTTTTGCCCAGATCTAGGTAGGAGAAGTTGTAAAAAAGGAAGAATAGGCAATCTTGACATGCTAACAACTAGCTATTGTTGATCTTGCAGATAAGTTCTAGGAAGTTAAAGCCCTGTGAAGGAGAGAACAAGTTGTTGAGACAAATCATATATGGGCACCAAAGGTTAGCAAAAATTTGCAAGTGATATAGCAGCCATATAAGCTTTCTTTGTGTTTAAAACAATACTTAGAGCTTCTTTTAGTTTTATGTATAAATATAATTATAATTATATAATTATACAGTTTTTCAAATAAAGTAAAGCAAAATTGCCAAAATTAAAAAAAAAATTGTTAATAATAATAATAATAATAATAATAATAATAATAATAATAATCAAAAATACACTCTCTCCGCTGATCCTCAGTTTCAAATTTGTCAAAAAAGAAAACCGATAACTAGAGGAAAATTCAGACTAGGATACAGCCTATATAGTACTAAGAAAAAGAAAAGAACTTCAAAAACAAACACTAGTTACTTAGAAGTTTAAGACAATCAAGCAAGCCTTAAAAGCTATAGCTACGAAAATAAGTTTTTTACAAGAAC